>VBRH01001466.1:14055-26652 GCA_014578085.1 Cardamine resedifolia
ATAAACGGTACACAAAAAATTAGATTTGATGTACTAAAGTTTTAATTATAAAAATCTGACATATTTAAGTCATTATGAGGCAAAGTTTATTTTTCACTACAATCGAGAAAACGCCGCCCAAACTTCCGCCGCCAGGTCCGCAAAAATGGTTGAAAAGTCTACTGTTTGAAAGAGAGTAAAACGACCCGAAATCAAAAATTACATGGCACTAATAAAAGAACTAATTTATATTGTAGTCTATGGTAAGTTTTAGTAAAAACTAATAATTTGTTTCTTCTTCTCATGATGACTTAAATATGCCAATTAAATAGAAAAAAGATAAATTTAACGTTCAATTGTTTAACACTTTATCATTTGAGAGCATGTAAGAAATTAACATCCAGTTTTTTTTATTGGATATACAAAAATAACTAACTTAAATTTAATAAATTTCAAAATAATAAAACTATAATGTTGTAATCAATAAAAATCATATTTAATAAAATGAAAATATACACATTATAGAATGATGAAGAAGGTTACATCTGATTTAGTTTTTTAATCAACTTCATCATATCATCATTTGCGTTTACATAACATATGATTGATTTTTAATATGTAAAAAATAAATGAACAAAGGATGAACAGAAAAACGTAAAATATAAAGACAACATAAGTAAAAAATAAAATAAAAAATAAAACAAAATACGATTCAATTTTTTAATGTATGTGTTTTAAATATAATAATTAATTATTTTTACAAAATATTAATGCAATCAATTTAAATAATTATAAACAAATAAAATTACAAATACAAAACTCCACACAAGTATATGCATGTATATTGATCTAGTTTGTATAATAGTTGACACCTCAATGTACATGATAAAGTCTAATTATATTTTTACTATAAAAATGAAAATTAATTTTGAAATGTAGATTTATTTCCAATATATTATTAATTTTGCCAAGAAAAAGAGAGTGAAGTTGATATTGTTTATCAATTGTCACATGATGCAATGTACTATTATAAATCTTATATGGTTAAGAAGAGAAAAAGAGGAAACTTGAAAAAAGAAAGAAAATAATAATGTTTATAATTTTTTTATCTATAAATACTACAAATATATGTATACATGCACTTACGAGTATCATTATTTTGTTTCAAAATTTTTATAATCGGTGTTTTGATCCAGTTTCATCATAGGTTCCATAGTTTTTGGTGGAATAACTATGGGACAAAAATTTAGCGTAAGTTAATCGTGGGGAAGGGACGATGATCTTGCTTTTAAGAGAGTCCTTGCAATTTATACCGACAAAACAGAGAGTCGTTGGAAAAATATAACTGCAGCTGTTCCAGGGAAAACTTTAGAACAAATCAAAGAGCATTACGAGGTTTTAGTTCGTGATGTTATGATGATTGAATCTGGGTGTGTACCTCTTCCTGATTATGATTTTTCAGAAGAACCAAATCATAATTCTAGTGATAAAGAAAGAAACATTTGGGCTTCTGGTAACAATCACAAATGTGAGTTAAACCAAAAAGATCAATCAAAACTTAAGCAAAAAAAGCGAAAGGGGATTGCTTGGACATCAGACGAACACATGTTCTTACTATTCTATATGGTTATTTTGTTTAGATACCAAAATTATGCATGTTTTCTTTTTAGTGTGAATAATTTCTGAAATGTTGAACCTAATGTAGTAAAGATGTTTGGGAATCGTGTCTAAGTGGAGATTATCTTCATAGAGATAATTACAACATTATAGGAGATAAATATAAGAGTGTATATCAAATATATACCAAGTATATACCAATACGCCCCCTCAAAACGGACGTCCATTCGAGAGTCTGATCTTGATGGTTAGATCAGTGAACCTGGCGCGGGGAAGTGGTTTGGTAAGATTGTCCGCCAATTGATCAGCAGAGCTCACATGTGACACTCGTAGAGTGTTGTTTTGGATGAGTTCACGGACAAAGTGGTAGTCAAGTGCCAAATGCTTCATGCGAGAATGAAAGACCGGGTTGGCACATAGATACGTTGCACCGATGTTGTCACAATAAATGGTGGGAGTGGTTGTGGATTGTAAGCCAAGTTCACCCATGAGAGAAATGATCCATTTAACTTCGGACGCTGCCTCTGTAACAGCCCTGTACTCCGCCTCTGTTGAGGATCTTGCAACGCCCTTTTGTTTCCGGGAGGACCACGAAATAGGTTGTTTGCCGAGGTAGACAATGTAAGCTTCAGTCGAAGAATAATCATCCTTGTCTCCACCCCAATCTGCGTCAGAGTACGCGTGAAGAGAGAATGGAGTTGATGCCGAGAAGAAGATACCTTTATCTGGTGTGCCAGCCAAGTAACGAAGAACACGTTTTACAGCCTCCTCATGCACCGTCGTGGGTTGATGCATGTACTGAGAGAGGCGATTCACAGCAAACGAGATATCCGGTCGTGTTAGTGCAAGGTATTGTAAGCTACCAACTGTAGCGCGATATAGTGTCGGATCATGTAGCTTTGTGCCGCTTGTGAGGGTGAGAGGTTGAGATGGTGACATAGGCGTGGAGACTGGTTTGCAGTTTGTCATGTCGGTGCGATATAGCAGGTCAGTGATGTACTTTGTTTGTGTGAGAAGAAGTCCTTTGTTTGTACGTGTCGCCTCCATCCCAAGAAAGTAGGAAAGATTGCTGAGATCCTTGAGAGAGAACCGGTTGGCGAGCATTGAGATGAACTGATTAACTTCGGTGGGGTTGTTACCAGTGACAATAAAGTCATCCACATAGATGAGGATATAGAGACGTGATGTACCACGGAGAAAGACGAAGAGTGAGGCATCAGCAAGAAAGTTGGTAAACCCGACACTGAGTAAGTACTTACGGAGCTCGTTGTACCAAGCACGAGGTGCTTGTTTGAGGCCAAAAATAGCTTTGTTTAGTCGATAAAGATGGTATGGGCGGTTTTTATCAACAAAACCAGGCGGTTGAACCATGTACACATCTTCAGTGAGGTTTCCTTGAAGAAATGCATTGTTGACGTCAATTTGTTGTAGCGGCCAACCCCGTCCAACTGCTGTGCCAAGGACAAGTCTGATCGTGGCATGTTTGATTACTAGGCTGAATGTTTCGTGATAGTCTATTCCAGTCCGTTGATGAAACCCTTTTGCAACGAGTCTTGATTTGTACCTGTCAATACAACCATTGGGTAAACGTTTAATACGAAATATCCATTTGTTCCCCACTATATTCTTTGCTTGAGCCCGATCAACAAGATCACATGTGTGATTTTTATTGAGTACATTGATCTCATCCCTCATGGACCCTCTCCACTTTTCATCTTTTAACGCTTGAGTATGCGATGTTGGTTATGTTTCTTTGAGAATTGCAGTCATACCATATTTTGGATTGGGTTTGCGGATGTTGTTCATTAATCTTGTGGTCATTGTACGAGTTTCAGGTGGTGCAGCTTGCGATAGTGTAGCCGAAACTATTGGGGCTGGCGCTGGTGTGCCTAAAACCACAGTAGTGTCCGGAGGCGATGCGTTTGATGATGTCAATGATGTGGCTTTTGCCTCCGTTGGTGAAGGATCAGCAGTCGGGGTTGAAGTCGTGTCTTGTGGCTGATGATATATCGGAGTAAGAGATGCAGAATGGGAATCTGAAGGAGTAAAATCAAGAGACAAAGAGCATTGTTTAGAGATGAGGGTAGAGAAAGGAAATACCGTTTCTTGAAAAAGGACATGACGAGAGATATAGACACGTGAGGTGACTACATCGAGACAAATAAAAGCACTTTGAGTGAGGGAATATCCCAAGAAAACACATGGTGTGGACCTCGGGCTGAATTTGTTTTGTCCGTACGGCCTAAGCCAAAGATAACATAAGCAGCCAAATGTTCGTAACTTCCCATAGTTTGGATCAGTTTTGAATAGTAGCTGGAATGGTGAGGAATTCGCAAGGTTGGGCGTGATGAGACGGTTGATGAGATAGACCGCTGTAGCAAAGGAGTATGACCAATATGTATTGGGGATGCCAGCATAAGTGAGTAATGCTAGCCCGGTTTCAACTATATGTCTGTGCCTTCGCTCCGCCATCCCATTGTGTTCGGGAGTGTGTGGTGGTGTTGTGAGATGAGATATACCATGAGTTGCGAGAAATGTTCGCATCGCAATGTATTCACCCCCATTGTCCGAATAAAGTGTTACGATCTTTGTTTTAAATCTGTTTTCCACCAGTTCCTTGAATGCTGGGAAAATCTGAGCCACTTGTGACTTGTTTTTGAGCGGATAAAACCACGTATACCTAGTGAAGTGATCAACAAATATTACGTAGTATTTATAACCATCGATTGAAGTCACATGTGAGGTCCACACGTCTGTGTAAAGAATTTCAAGAGGAGTAGATGAGACAATGGAGGAAGTTGTAAAAGGAAGTTTGTGACTTTTATTACTAAAACACGAGTTGCAAATAAGAGAAGACGACAACCCAGAAACTGGTAAAGAAAACTTAGAAATGATGTGACTAAGAGTTTGAGAATTTGGATGCCCTAACCTAGAATGCCAATCTGAGAAAGAATTTTTAAGACAAGAGAATGCAAGTACTGAATGTGGAGATATCATCGGCCACTCGTACACTCCCTCATTGGCTAGTCCTTTGAGTAGCGTTGTCCCCGACTTGAGATCCTTCACCTGAAAGGTTGAGGGACAGAGTTGAACCATGACATTATTAGATTTGCATAACTTGTTGACAGAATTGAGATTCTTTTTCATTGAAGGCACACACAGAACATTTTCAAGAAGTAAAGTACGAGATTGAGAAGGTAAATGAGTGGAACTAGTGTGGGTGATTGGTAGGCCAGTGCCATTACCAATCATGACATCTTCTCCTCCGTGGTAAGGGTTATGAAGTGATAAGTTGCTAAGATCTGTGGCGATGTAGTGTGAGGCGCCACTATCAAGGAGCCAAGGTGATGTATCTATGGTGCTAGCCGTGGCGTTGTGAGCTTGATGTTGCCATTGCGGTGGCGGTAATGGCAGATGAGGGGCTTGCCATTGATTTGTGTTTCCACGATATTATGGCGAAGGTGAGATAGTAGAGTTGTATTGAGGACATCGACGTGCACTGTGCCTTGTACTCTACATATTTGACACTTCCCAAGATATCCACGACTAGTGCCACCTCTGCTATAGTTACCACGACCTCCTCGATAGTTTGAGGTTCCACGACCATAGGATTGTGACTGCTGTTGGCGAAACTGCGTCGCATTAGCAGTGGCTGGAACAGAGATGTCATCAACAAGGATCGCAAGTGTGTTTTCTCTGTTAATGAGTTTCTCATGAAGCTCTTCTATTGTGATAGGTGTGTCTCTGCCGTTGACCATCTCGACAATAGGACGATAGTCATCTCCTAAACCATCAATGATGAAGTCCAGGAGATCTTCATGTTTGAGCGGTGCACCAAGGAGAACCAGTTGGTCTGCTTTACCAATGATACCTCGCATGTAATCATTCACCGATTGATTTCCTTTGTTGCTGCGCTTGAGGTGTTGTCGAATTTGTTTGATATGACCTCGTGATGGTTTCCCGTATGTGCTATTGAGAATTTACCAGATTTCTTTAGTTGTTGTTGCCAGAGCAACAATTGGTTGTACGGCCACCGATAACGTTCCAAGTAAGCTGTTGTAGAGCAGTTTATCTTGTCGTTTCCAAGCAGCAAGATTGGGATTTGCTTGAGTCACTCCAGCGGCAGTGGTGATTGTTGCGTCTGGAGTTTGATCTTCGCCATTCACGAAGACATGAAGCTCGTGTACCTCTAGGAGAGAAAGGATTTGGAGGCGCCAAGTAATGAAATTTGTGGCTGTGAGCTTTGTTATGTTGGACATGTTTAAAGAGATCAGTGTGCTCTTTGGGTCCAAGAGATTGAAAACAGGAGGGGAATCAGCCGTAGAGACAGATGATGAATCCATTGGAGAAGATGAAGTAGTGTAGGAGTTGGAAAAAAAAAAAATTGATTCTCGGTGGAAAAGAAAAAACCAATTGACAGTGATTTAGGCTGTCGGTTGAGAAAAAAAATTTGATTTTGGATCTAGAGTTTTCCCTGCTCTGATACCATAAAGATGTTTGGGAATCGTGAGTTATATTGATGTACAGGAGGTGTATATATACACAGTACAAGTGAAACCCTTAACAGAAGATAGAATCGTATCTAGGTAGAGATTATCTTCATAGAGATAATTACAACATTATAAGAGATAAATATAAGAGTGTATATAAAGTATATACCAAGTATATACCAATAGGCACAACTCAATGTCTAGTGAATTCAATTCACAACTGGATAATCACTTGGGATCTTGTGCCTCTATTGTCGGATTTTAATCTCATTGGCAAGAAATGGATTTTTTGAGTAGTGAAACCCATATGGCTCTGTTGAACGGTTTAAGTCATGCCTGGTAGCTAAAGGTTTCCATCAGAGACCGGATTTTGATTTCACGATACGTTTACCCATTTTTTAAGCAATCCACAGTCCTCATTGTTCTCGGTGTGGCGGTATCAAGGGATTGATCTGCGACAACTTGATATTAACAATGCATTCTTGCAAGGTAACTTAACAAAGGATGTGTACATGGAGCAACCAGTTGGCTTTTGTGGATAAAAACAAACCGAATCATGTCTGCAAATTAAGAAAAACACTTTATGGATTGAAGCAGGCTCCGAAGGCGTGGTACTTAGAACTTCATCATTTTCTAATTCAATATGGATTCGTGTAGAGGCTATTATACTCTTATGTTTTGACACAAGCTAGAGGTGGATGTTAGCTTTCATTTCCAAGTGATTTGAAGGAAATATAGGAGGATGTTAGTGTTTTAAAGTCTTTTATTAAATCTTGACAGGTTTTGAGACGTTGTGAAGTAAAATTCACATTCATAATCATTGGATCCATCTTTCTTTTTGAGTTTATATAATACATGGGTTTATTTTTAATCACTTCACTATTGTTGAACGTACACAGCCATTTTATTCTTAATTATTTATTTATATTTTGCGATGAATTTGGAGAAAATTAAAAAAAAAAAATCACCTGTGTGCTCGCCTGCAGCGGTGGTCTGCCAGTGTACTCGGACCGGCCGCAGTGGTCACACCAAAAAAATTGACAACAGCGAGGTCAAACTAGCGGAAGGGTCAAACACACGGACATGTTCTTATTAACTTGTTAAATAGTTATGAATATTATTATATATACTATGTACTGTTTTGCTAAACTTCCGATGTGGGACTTTTAAGATATGTCCTCGCAAATTCGTCGTAAAATAAATATTTATGATGAATTAGCAAAACCGTCCATCATAAAATTACAATAATGTTCAAATTCAAGTTTTTATGTTGTAGTTTGTCAAAATAATCTATATTTAGTGTTTAACATAATTTAATGAGTGTTCTAATTAGAAAAAGTATATTTTTAATAGGTATGTATTTTAAAGTATTAATTAACATATACGTGAATAAGTAACATATATGCTAAATATTATGTTATATAAAATTTTCATTTGTAATACAAATTAAACATTATAGACAAATAACTTTTTTAGATCTATATTAAAATTCACATTCATAATCATTGGATCCATCTTTCTATTTATTTATCACTTTCAAAATTTCATATTTTGCGACGTTTTTGCGAGGAATCTACTCAAAAATATCGCAAATACGTTGCAATTTTGCTACGAATTTGTGATGAATGTAGTCATATTTTTTAGCTACAAATTTGTGAAGAAGCCTCTCAAATTTTTTTCAAATCCATCGCAAATTTATTCATTGCTATTTTGCGACGAATTTTTAAATCATCGCAAAAAGACACTAATTCTTCACAGTTTTGTGATGTTTTAATGGCCTCGAAAAATTTCATCGCAAATACACAGTTTTCTTGTAGTATTAATCAAGCTCTTTCTTAGTCTAATTGGTTCATGCCCCATTACTCGATCTTGTGACTGATTATTACTTCTAAGTGAGGGTATTCATGTTCATGTCAGTAAAAATAACCTTAAGTTAATAGAGAACTAGTTTATGTTTCGACATGATACAAAGTTAATTTTCAAGATAAAGTTAGACACCATAACACAGTAAAATAATGTGAAAATACTAGAATGATCCATTATAACCTAACCTGCATTTCAGTTTCACATTTTAATGAAAATTGATCCAAAATATAGATAAATTTTAATATTGTTAATAATTGAATTCATGTCTAAAAACTTCAAACATAATAGTTTCAAATAAATTTGGGGAAAATGATGGTCTGATTGTTGCATACACCAAAAAAAAAAACCTTTAAAAAGCTACTCTAGCTAAAACCGTATATTTTAGGACAATAAAAAAAAGTAACTCTAACTAAAACCGTATATTTGAAAGGTAGATTGAACTTAGAGCAATTCTCTTAAAGAGCACAAAATAAAATTTTTGCTCCAAAAATAGCACCATTTTTTATTTAGGATAAAAATAACATTTTTATTAAAGAGAAATTCTCTTATATAGTACAAATCTCATATTCTCATTTTTTAGAGTTTAGAGTTTAGGGTTTAAAACCCTAAACCCTAAATCTTACTTACTACCTCTAAAAACTATACCCTAAATCCTAAAATACTTAACCCAAACCAACAATTAAATTATTACTCTTTATAAAAATGTTATTTTTGTCCAAAATAAAAAAGTGTGCTATTTTTTACATAAAAAACTTATTTTGGTGCTATTTCAAGAAATTTCTCTTAAACTTATAGATTTTTGTTTCGGTTAGAAATCGTCATATATTTTAGGACAATATCTTACTGTCACCGATAATTAGTGTAAGCCAATCTCTTAATGCTATTACTCATATACTTTAACTTTTAGTCTCATTGATTTAGTATTGGCATAAATAATTTGATGGATAAAAAAGAGCCATGACAATAGTCAGTGCAACCGGTTTCTTCCTTATAACATAACCATCTAGTTAATGGTTTATAAATCATTAAATTGAATTTTTATTAATAAATACTAATAATATGAATTATTGGTGCTACATAAAAATAAAATAACAAAAGATTAACTAAAAATGCCTAATAATTTGCATGTAATCTTAAGCGCAACACGATAGACAAAACGCATAGGAAATAAAATCCCAAAACAGTCTTCAGGAATACCAAGTAGAATGATACAACATTCTTTTTTGATAATTTTTAAACGGAATTGCTTCAATGCATCTACGCAATTTGGAATCTTTCTTACGTCTGCCACACAAGACAATAGATTTGGCAGCAATTCTTTCTCTGACATTGGAGCAAGTGCATGATCACTATTACCTTTTGAATTTTGAGAAACTGATAGCATCATGACTATCACTGCTACGATGGATACACACGTTATTTGCTTCCCACGCATTGTTTAATGTTTATACAATTTATATTTTCTCTCGTGTTCACTACTGTGAGATTGTTTCTAGTATTTATAATGTTTTTATGATTTTGACTTATTTGGTAATGATCTTTGTTGCTTTTACCTCTGATTTTTGTACATGCAAATGGTAGTTTTTGTCGTACATTTTACCTTATGGAGGAAAAAATATAATGCACTGCATTAACCATTTTTCAAAACTATTGCATTAACGATTTATGATACGCTTATTATTTATTAAAGCAAACTAATCAGTTATGATTTTTCTAATATATATTTCCATTTTTTCTTAAAATATATCATGTTGTTATATATATACTATTTGCTTTGTTATAGATATTTTTCTAATTAGGTTATGTTTTTATAATAAGTGTTAAGTATATATTAAGAATAACAGTAAATGTTTTTCTAGACGTTACAACTCAATACATATAAACTACTATGTTTATCTCATATTCTCCTTATTCTTCGGAGGTGGAATCCATTTTTGGAACTCTAACAAGCATGATAAAATATCAAATCGAATGTAAATACAACATGATACGGTACATCAAGAGGACTAATTACATTTTCTCATTGTGGCTGTCAATCTCTTCGTTTTCTGATATAGTTTTAGTCCTCAAAATTAATTAGGGAAACAAATTTCTATCATTTAATTTTTATTTATTTATTTTAGTCTTATTCTAGAGAACATTAATAATAATTATTTGGTCTGTAACATTCTCGTAATGTTGTTTTTCTCTTTCATACTTTTTCATAGTTATGTTAATAGAGTTTTTTTTTTTAACGAAAGTTTCATTCATAAAAAGATATGGGGAAAAAGATATGAAGTTATGCACACTATTTTGATAGCAAAACAAATCATATTATACCTCTATTCAATATTTAATTTGTTTTGTTTGATGATTAAAAAATAATAAACTCACTAGGATACTACTCGCACCTTGCGCATGTGATGTTGGTTTAATGTTTTGTTCCATTTAACATGTTACTAAATGTTAGAAAGATAGTTATTTAAGATAGGTTAGATGATACTATTATACTAATGTATAAGCATGTAATTTAGATAGTATGGATTGTATTTTATTTGGTTAGATATGATCATATGTATAGATTTTAATTTTAGTTTTAGATAATAGGTATTGTTAATTTTATATAGTTGTTGAGTATAAAATACAAATTCTCATTTTTATTAACGAATTATTAAATTGCTAAATAATAATAATAATAAAATTATATCTTACTGTATAATAAGCATTATGTATGATAGGATATAGAATGTGCTTGTTTAGAGGCAGTTTTAGCTTGTTTAGGTTTTAATTCTATTTGGATTTCATGGATTATGTTGAGTGTACATTCAATTTTCTATTATGTTTTGATGAATTGACAACCAAAAGGATGTATTGTACCAAATAGGTGACTACGTCAAGGAGATCCTTTATAACCATATATGTTTACCCTTGTACAAAGGTCTTGATAGCAAATATCAAAAGGTCTTGAAAGAGAGGATCGGTTGACATGAATTAATAGAGCCATGCGAATCCCGACAATCTTGCACCTACTTTTCGTAGATGATATCCTTTTCTTTTGTAAGGCAGAGGTCGATCAATATCAAACAAATATATAATTGGGGTTATGGGAAAGCGTATGGACAAAAAGTTAATTTCGAAACATCATTGGATATGTTTGGTACGTAATAGTGTCCCCAACCAAACTACAGACCAAATGAAAAAGCTTACTAGGAATCTCTAAGGAGAGAGGTATGTGATCCTACCTGGGAATACCAGAACTAAGTGGTTCAAAGAGTAAATCTTTAACTATGTTTGAGAAAGACTAGAAGAGACATATGACATGTCTTGCTTTAGACTCCACCAAGAGTTAACAACAAAGTTAACAAGCGCTATTTCAAATTTCTAGTGTCTTTTAGTCTTTTATTGAGTATTAACAGGTTTTGAGACGTTCTGGAGTAAACAAAGAGATTTGGATCATTTTGGATGTTTGGAGATGCAAGACTGCGCAGAAGCATCAGAAGTGTGGTCTCCGATGGAAGGCTTGTAACACCCGTATCCCGGAAACGGGAAAGTTGAATTTAATTATTTAAAATTTGGAGTAAAGTTGGTTAACTCCGTTGTTGGGTTGAGAAGCCGGTTTATGTGAGTTTTAGTTAATTTTTAGGTTCAAACCCGGTTTGATGTTATTGAACCAAAAATTAATTAATTCTGGTTAATTGCTGGTTTATGGGTAATTAAACCAAAAGGCCATTAAGCCCAAATCCTAATGACGAGTCATATTTAAATGATTGTTTAAGGTTTTTGGCTAGGTTTTTCGTGGCCACCTGATCAGTAGAAAAGAAGAGAAAAAGAAGGAAGAGAAACAGAGAAGAGAGGAGAAAGAGAGGACAGATCCGACAATTTATGGGAGAAAAGAGAAACGGAGGATCAAACGGAGTTATTTTCATCTGATATTTTACAGAAAGATACACGACATCAATAGCTAGCCATAGCCGCAAGCGGATCTTAATTCGGGGCTGTGGTCAGAAAGTTATGGCCGTTCTTCTGAGATGGATCTTTCCAGATCGGATTTCGCCGCCGCCGCTGAACTTCAAAAGTAGTTTTCCGATGAACCGTAAAGAGTTAGAAGACGATCTTTAAATCACTGGAAAGCCCCGGATGTCAGCTTTCCATTGCCGTTGGCCGATTTAGATTCTGATGTATATTTCGGCCGGAATTGGAGTTAAAAAAGAGGTGGCGGTAGAGACCTAATTTTTGGAAACCCTAGTTTTTACTTAACCCTAATTTCTATTTTTGGAAATTTCTTATTTTAGGAAAGTTTCTAATATGGGAAAGGTTCTATTTTAGGAAAGTCCATCAAAGGAAAGCGCAGAAAAGGGAGAAGTCGAAAAGGAAAGTTTCCCGAAAAGGAAAGTTTCCTGGAAAGGAAAGTTTACCGGAAAGGAAAGGTTCCTGAAGATGCAGGAAATTGTCGCAGAAGTTTCTGCTTTTGGCTAAGGTGAGTGCAGTACCGTGGTCGGGCGTACTTACGGGAATTTTTCCGGTGTAGTTACATGTTAGGATTTATTTATGTGAGATGTTGTTTATTGCCGTTATTTGCTGTTAATCATAGAATTTATTACTATGAATGTCATTTTCTTGCCGTTTAATTATTGCTGTTAATTCTTAGAATTATTCTGAGAATTGT
>VBRH01001467.1:0-15359 GCA_014578085.1 Cardamine resedifolia
TTCCAGAAAAAGTTTCTGTGCGGGGCTAAGGTGAGTGCATGACCGTAGGATTAATTCAGGAATAGTAAGTAGATTAATATATTTTTCTGTGTAGACCAATGGATGAGATTCATGACATGTTATTGATTGAATATTGATATGATTTATATATTTTTGTACTGCATTATTTCCGTGTTTTAAATCCATGTTTGTACGGGAGGATTGCTCCACTCAGTGTTTGGTTTTCCAAACGCTGATGCATCACTGTTGTCGTCGATGCGGATGCAGGAAAAGCGTGTTCGTGGAATCATGGCGAGGAAGAGGGGATGATCTAGACTCGGTTGGTTTGTTGAGTGGTTCTATTTATTAATATCGGAAATGTTTAGTTTATGATTTTTAGGATTAAAAATCATAGGAAATAAATTGGTGAATTTATTGGTATATTTCCGGGTTAATATTAGAATTTGTATAGTAATTTAATTAATTATTATTCATGAGGAAATGAATTTTTTAATTAATTTAATTGGTGTAATTAATAGTATGTGATATTAATTATGTGGAATGCAAAAAAAAAAAAAAACGGGTGCGGTCGTTTAAGAAGTCGACAAGAATAAATGTAAGTTTTCACTCCAAATTTTTACTATAAATTGTGTGGTGGATTATTTGTGAAACGTCCCGACCCATTTTTTTTTAAAACAATAACAATACTAATAATAACCCCATAATTATTATCAACTCCCAGCAGACGAAACAATTAAACAACTCAGCGATAATGATTTATTATAAACCAATAAATTTGAAATCAACTATCAACCTAACGGTTTACGGAGACAACCAAACAACAACAACGATAAATAATAAATAAAACACCTCCTGGTATGTCATCTTGAACCGTCACCGCAGTTCCACGAGCTTCGACTAGCTTTATCCTTTCTCTTACTTGCGCCATTACGAATAGACGCAGTCAGTATTTAATAAATACTGAGGAGGCGATCAACCCGTCTACTAGGTCAATTAAGAAAAAATTACGAAAATACCCCCCGGCATAATTAAATTCCCGGACTCGACAAATAGCAAAACAACAACTTGATAAAAAATAATTTACCGCAAAAATAATGAATTAAATCAATCAACGACATTTTAAACAACCAAAATGTGATTAAAACAATTAATTCTTAACAATTAATTCAACGGCAAGTCAAGGAAAAATCACAGAAAATAATCTTAAAATTAACAGCAATTAACAACAATTTTCGGAATTTATTTCAGCAATAAATAACGGCGATAATCATAGAAAACACAAAAATAAATCCTAACACGTAATTAGCCCGGAAAAATTTCCGTAAAAATATCCGAACACGGTACTGCACTCACCTTAGCCCCGTACAGAAATTTTCACGATAAAATTCTGCAATTTCCCAAAACCTCACGGGATTAATAACCCCCTAATAATCCCGAACGCGATCAGGAAAAATAATAAAATAAAAATAAATTAATAACAACTTAATTAACTACTAATTATCTAATAATACAACGCATCTTCCTCTTTCTCCTAGTAACACCCGTGTTCCGGGAAACGGAAAATTTTAATTAAAATCCGGTTATTTTTTATTTAATTAGCGGATCTCAGTTTATTGAACCAAACTTGAGTTGAAGTGTTTTAATGTGCAATTAATTAAAAGTCGGAGGACTGTTGGTGCAAATAATTAATTGTCGGAGGACTGTTGGTGCAATTAATTTAAAGTCGGAGGACTGTCAGTGCAAATAATTAATTGTTGGAGGACTGTTGGTGCAATTAAATTAAAGTTGAAGGACTGAAATTGTAATTTGGGAAAAAAAAACCAACTATAAACTCTACGCTTACTCCATTGTCAAGCTATGATCGTGAGAGAGAGGAGACGGGGAGCTGGTCGTGACTGGTTGCTCTGCAAGAGAAGCTAGTTTTTTCCTCATCACGGTAAGTTTCTCTCCTTGTACCTCTCGCCAAAAGATAGCCGAGTAGAGTTAGGTTGTTGTGGGTTTGTGGTATGTGGTGTTGCGTGAGTAGTTGGGGCTGGGGATTGATTTCCGGCGAGATGGAGGCCGGGAATTGCTGAAACTAGAGAGAGAGAGAGAGAGAGGGCGAGAGAAGGAAGGTCGTGGAGGAGCGTTGGGGTGTTAAGATGTCATTTTGATCTTAGCCTTGTCGTTCCGTGAGAAAGTGAGAGAAGAGGGGTTGTCGAGGAGGTGGCCGAGATGGTGGTTAAGCGTAGGTGCAGAAAAAGAAAACAAGAAAAGAAGAAACTGTGAAGAAAAAGAAAAGAAGAAAAGAAGAAACGTTGAAGAAGAAGAAGAAGATTAGTGGGTTCACGCGAGGAGAAGAAAAAAATGAATTATGAAAAGTTGTAGAGTTGTAGTGATGTAAGGGTGTGTGTAGTGTTTTGGCATGAAGTGGTGTAGGTTGACTTGTTTTGTTTTTGAGGATTAGTGGTGGGGTTGTCGCATAAGTGGAGAAAGAAGGGAAGTTTTGGCGTGGGTGAGTGGAGAAATGTGAGGGAATTATTTTAGTATTAAGAGTTAATTAAGTTAATTAACATTGACTATTTTAATTATTTTAGGTCGAGTTCGTGATTTTATGGGTTATTCATCCCGTGAGGTTCCGGGATATTTCAGTCTTTTGTCGGGAAAATTTCTGTGGACGTTCCAGGTGAGTGCATGACCGTAGGATTAATTCAGGAATAGTGAGTAGATTAATATGTTTTTCTGTGTATACCAATGGATGAGAGTCATGATATGTTATTGATTGGATATTGGTATGATTTACATATTTTTGCTACTACATTATTTCCATATTTTATATCCATGTTTGTACGGGAGGATTGCTCCACTCAGTGTTTGGTTTTCCAAACGCTGATGCATCACTGTTGTCGATGAAGGTGCAGAAAAAGCGTGTTCGTGGAATCATGGCGAACGTTTGCGGTCGTTTCACTCCTTCCTTCTTCTCCGCCTCTGGTTTGTTTCTTCTTCTCCTCCGATTTCTTCTTCTTCTTCTCTGTTCCAGACCTTCTTCTTCCTCCTCCTTGCCGGCGCTGCAACTTCCGGCCACCTCCTCCGCCCTCAGCCACGACTCGCCAACGCCACCTCGTTTCCTGCTCACCATCAATCACTAACAGACCGTGATAGAACTTACCAAGATGAAGGAAAAACTATCTTCTCTCGTAGGGCACAACTACAACTGAGCTCCACCTCACGCACTCGTCCTCCTCTCTCTCTCCTGGCCGCGAGTTCTCTCTCTTCCCGACTCCTACCTTTGATCCAAAAGCTCACAAACTCTCTTCCTTCCTTGCTGATTCGGCGCATGTGAAGGCCAGAGGAGATCAGCGTGGAGCTAAAGAAGAAGAAGAGATTATGGCTTAACCCTCTTGACACAAAATTGCAAAACAGCCCCCTCCAACTTCTGAAATTCAAAAACTGCCCATAACTTCTCCAAGGATCAATTAAATCCGGCAGCAAAAACCCTTAATTTTTAAATACTCCAATTAAAACCCTAATTAAAGAATTACGGATGTTACAATTTGACTCATTAATCCATATATTTATTCAGGCCGGGTTCAAAGGGGCATGACATAAGGGCGACAGTCCAGGGGCCCAAATTTTTTTCATAAAATTTTTAATGTAAAAAAAGCCCATTTTTATTATTAAAAGTTAGGAAGGGGTCCAAAATATTATGTGAAGTATCCATTTTAAAAATATAATGTATAAGAAAATGGCCCATTTTCATTCAAATAAGAACTAAGAAGGGCCAAAACTTTTTATTTTATTATATTGAGCAACAAATATTTTTTTTGCCTTAGGGCCTTTAAATTTGTTAGACCGATGCTGTATAAATTGAGCTCAAAATCAAAGTTTATAATCTTATTCTTTAAATTTATTTAAATATATATGTGGGTGTGGAAAAAATAAGTTAGATTTTGATTCAGAAATACATGTATTATTTTAGAAAAAATAAAATCCAATATTATTGTTTTGGTGGCTATAGTATTCTAATACATATATTTAAAATTTATGTACGATAAATCAAGATATATTATATTTTAAAAAAATTTAAAGGATTTTGAAATTCAATTGTACTATTTTTTCTCTATGAATCCAAATTAATAAAGCAAACATATATTACTCAGTTATTGTATATGCTCTCAATAATCAAACCTTCATTCTTCAAATAATACTTTCATTTCCCATTTAAAACCAAATTGTAATGTTGGTTTTATGTTATGTTGTTAAGTCATAACTACGATTTAGACGTACATGTCTTCATTATTGCAAGTTAATAGTTTGTATTTATTTTCTTAATTCATACAAACATTTAAAACAAAACCTTATACAACATTTGACAAATTTGGTTGTCATCAACATTCATAATTGGCCTTCTTATACGTCTACGACTTGGTACACCTCATTTATATACAAAATACTAGAAATTGACCCGCGGTACACCGCGGGTGATATTTTGTTTTTTGGCGGAGTATTTAAAAAAAAAAATTTCAAAATAAATAATAATAATAATATATTAGTAGTTTATTGTAGTTTATAGTAGTTTTGTAGAAAGTTATGATTTTAAAAGTAAGTAGATTTGGAATGTTGGTTTTAGTTGTGTTTTCATTTGTTTGGATGTATAATTTTTAAGAAAATTAAATAAGTATTGAAATCATTTATAGCAGTGTATGTAAATATAAATATGGTAATTAAAATCAAAACATAACCAATATAAAGATTTAGTTTGATTATCCTAATTTGCATAAATTATTGGGATACTAATCAAAAGATTGTAGAGCCAAGAAGTTCTGATTCGGCAGTGTTTATATACATGTTTTTAGCTATATTTTTTATCGTTAATCAAACTGTATGTAGTAACTTTACTCTTACAGATTAACTTTTGTAAGTAAATATATCTTCAGAATATAGTTAGTATGGGTTTCGAATCTAACTCGTATTGGATGTCATATAGTATTCTCATTATTCTTGTCCTTTAAACACAACAATTTGTTTTTCAGCTAATAACATATATTGTTAGTACTTTAGCTTAACTATATATAGTATATCTCAAATATCTATAGTATGGAGAATATTTAAAAAAAATATCCATGTTAAATAGCATAAAATTACTATGATACATCCATGTTAAAAAACTAAAAAGAATAAGTGATTGAATTACCAAGTTGAAATGCTCAATAAGATCTCAGAAGAAAGATTAAGAAACTGAGCTTATGAATATCAAGTATTTTTCATATTTTTCTCATCAGCTTGTTCATCAGTTGTTTTACCATCTTTTCTTTCACCAAGTAGTTCTTCAAAAATGTATCCTGTCAAGATGAAACATTTTTGGTTAAAATAATAAACAACACCCAAACAAATCGAATATTATAACAGTTACAATATTGGAAACACAGTAAATAACATATAAGTTTACCTATATAGGTAACTGCAGATTTAAGAAGCACTTCTAATCCACCAAGTTCTAGAATACCTCTTTAAAAACAACATTCATGGTTTGCTTCTGAGCCTTCCCATCTTTATCGACAATAAGTATTTTTAAACCTTTTTTAGAAGTAACCCTATAAAGAGCAACATAGAGCTGCCCATGAGAAAATACTGGATTCGACAAAAAAAATTCCAACATTAGTAACCGATTGTCCTTGACTCTTGTTGATAGTCATAGCAAATGCTACAGATAATGGGAACTATCTCCTACGCATTTTGAATGGTATTTTAGGATCATATGGAATAATAACAACCTTAGGAATCAATACTATATCACCAGCTTTGTCACCAGTAATCAATTTAGCTTCTAAGACATGAAGACTGAAACAACCCGACCCATTTTTTATTTTTTTTTAAATATTCCCATAAATACTAAAAACCTCCAACGGCGAAAATCAATTAAATAACTCAACTATAAAACATCATTCGACGATTTATTATAACCCAATAAATTTGCAACTGCAATAACACGCTGAACACATCATCTTCTTCGCCCATCATCTTCTTCGCCCACCCACAGCGTCTCTGCAACTACCCCCGACATGGCGTTCATCACCACTGCCATACTCCATCACCACCACACCAACAGCCCAGCCACATATTTATCCCTCCCTTCGCGTCGAGCTTCACTCACAACGACACCCTCATCACATCACATTACCATCATCGCCAACATCGTTCAACAACACAACAATCAACAACAAAAGAGAACCTTAAGGGCATACATCTGTGAGTTCGTAGTTGTTTATTTCGATGACACTCTGATTTATAGCTCTAACCTTGCAGATCACTTGAATCATCTGGAACAGGTTCTTGAAACATTAAAGGCTGAAAATCTCTATGCAAATCTAAAAAATGCACGTTTTGCACTGATCAAGTTGTCTTTTTAGGATTTGTTGTGAGTTCACAGGGTTTAAAGGTCGATGAAGAGAAAATAAAGGCAATACAAGACTGGCCGACTCCAACTACTATTGGACATGTGCGGAGCTTCCATGGTCTGGCTAGTTTTTATCGGAGATTTGTGAAAGATTTCAGTACCATTGCTACACCCTTAACCTCGGTGAATAAAAAAAATGTGGAGTTCAAATGGGGGGGACCAGCACAAGAAGAGGCATTCGCCAAGCTTAAAGACAGCCTCACACATGCTCCTGTTTGGGTACTTCCTAATTTTGATAAAACTTTGAGATTGAATGTGATGCTTCTGGTACAGGCATAGGAGCTATTCTTACTCAAGGAGGCAAACCAGTAGCATACTTCAGCAAAAAACTCAGCAGAGCTTCCCTTAATTATCCCATTTACGATAAAGAGCTCTATGCTTTGGTAAGATCTCTTGAAACTTGGCAACATTATTTATTGTCCAAAGAGTTTGTTATTCATACAGATCACGAGACGCTCAAGCATTTAAGAGGACAAACTACACTAAAGAAGAGACATGCTAAGTGGCTTGAGTTTGTAGAAACTTTTCCTTACGTGATCAAATATAAGAAAGAGAAGGAGAATATTGTAGCTGATGCGCTATCAAGGAGACACGCCCTAATGAGTACAATGGAGGCTAAAATCATGGGTTTTGAGCATATCAAGAGCTCATACGAAACTGATCCAGATTTTCAAGAAATTTTCCAAGAAACAAGCAAGGCTGCTCGTGGAGCATTTTATCGACATAATGGATTTTTGTTCAAAGACAAAAGGCTGTGCATTCCTCAAGGGTCAATGAGAGAGCTGCTGGTTGGGGAAGCTCACGGAGGAGGTCTCATGGGACATTTTGGATGAGACAAGACATTAAGTGTTCTAATGGAGCATTTCTACTGGCCGCATATGGAGAGATTCTGCGCCAAGTGCATCACTTGCCTAAAGGCAAAATCTAGGTCACATCCTCATGGTTTATATATGCCTTTGCCTATTTCTAACCTGCCTTGGATAGACATTTCTATGGATTTTATTTTAGGTCAGCCAAAGATCAACCACAAGGATTTCATCTTTGTAGTTGTAGACAGGTTCTCAAAAATGGCTCATTTTATTCCATGCAACAAGACTAATGACGCTACTCAAACTGCTGATCTCTTTTTCAAAGAAGTAGTGCGTTTACATGGAGTGCCGAGAACCATTGTATCAGATCGAGACACTAAGTTCCTAAGCCATTTCAGGAAAACGTTGTGGGGAAAGTCGGTAACCAAGCTGCTTTTCTCAACAACTTTTCACCCCCAAACAGATGGCCAAACTGAGATAGTAAATCGTACCCTATCTACTTTGCTGAGAGCAACGGTTGGTAAGAATCTAAGAAACTGGTTATCATGTTTACCTTTCATTGAATTTGCTTATAATCATGCTAAGCATTCTGGTACTAAAATTTTCTCCTTTTGTCTATGGATTTAATCCCGAAACTCCAATTGATCTTATATCTCTGCCCCGAGCTGTTTATTCTAAAGAAGGAAACCAGAGCAGATTTTGTGAAGAAATTTCATCAAAAGATCACGAAAAATCTGGAAGAAAAGACCGAAAAGTACAAACAATATGCTGATAAACACCGAAAGGAGGTCACATTCGAACCAGGAGATTGAGTTTGGTTGCATATGAGGCATGAGAGATTTCCGAATAAAAGAAAATCCAAGCTCGCACCAAGAGGCGATGGACCATTTCAAGTGCTAGAAAAGATCAACGATAATGCTTACAAACTTGATATGCCTGGTGAGTTCACTATATCTCTTACTTTCAATGTTACTGATTTAGCTCCTTTCCATGCAGATTTACCTGTTCTGAGGTCAGAACCTTTTCAAGAGAGAGGAGATGATAAGGACATCGATATAAGCTCAGCTGGATCTAAGGAAGAAGCTGTACACATAGCAACCATGGAACAAGAACCAAGAACAAGATCCGGAACAAGGCGTGTGAGAGAGCAGTTTATCAAGTCCATGAACAGCCTCATCATTAAGGGATTGCAAGAAGACGTGCAAAAACTACACGAGAGTCATACAACACCTTTCTTGCCGTTTCTTCAAGGAAATAAAGAATTTGCTATTTTCACTATCACCAAGCAAATTCAAGAGGCCCAAAGAAATCACTAAATAGGTATGTGCTCCATTTGTGCTCTTTTTCCCTTCACCAATTTTTGTCCCAATGGATTTTGTTGGTAAGGTTTTTAACGAGGCAAATGGATCGCATCATCATCGGCCCATTTAGTTGATTTTCTGCAAGCCCAACAACACATTTTCAGCCAAGGATAGTTCAAGATACATTTTCCAAATTTCGAACCTGTTTTAATGTTGTCTCTTCCTCTCTCCTTCATGCAGAATGTTGCTAGTCTTTTAATTATTTTTGTGTTGCAACAATTTCGAATTATGTATGATTTTTTCGTAAACCTTGAGAGTTTTTCTCTTTGATATTTCTGAGAAGGAAATATTCTGTCTTCTAAACCTTCTGTGTGTGAATCATTGAAGCTTAGAGTGTATTAGACTTATCATAGATCTTTTCACAGATCTGTGTGGCGTCTCTCGATCCTCTATCCTTTCGTACCATCTCTTTGAACCTGTTGAGAGTGACCTTAGTCCAGCAACAGCTTCACCATCGAACCACTTCACCATCCTTTCAATCGGAACTGTTGAGAGTAACCTTAGTTCAACAACAGTTTCTCCATCAATCTATCCTTTAGGTTCTGATTCATTTTGGTTCCTATATCAGATATCAAATGTAACACCCCGACCACCACCGTCTGTGGGCCCCATGCCTTCTCTCGGCCCGTGGGCCCCACCCTCGTCCGACGGTCGGTTTGTTATTTTTTGGAAGCCTTAAAGACTTGTTACTATCCCTACAAATCACCACATGATCTTTCCCCGTGTTTTGTCCTCACTCACACTGTACTGGCAATCACTTCCCGGTAGGTCACCCATCCTAGTGCTACTTCAACCTAAGCATGCTTAACTGCAGAGTTATGATGGGACAAGTAACGGAAAAGATAAGTGCACTTTGGTGACATAGGTAGCCAAATCAAATCTCTTAAGCTCTCCTTATGCACCACCATATTATCAAATCTCTTAAGCTCTCCTCATGCACCACCATATTTCTGAAACTGGGGTGTTGCATCTTAGCTTTAGGTTCCCAAGTTTCCTCGTTAGCCCCATTACAGTCCCACAAGACTTTCATCTTTGGAACTTTCTTCTTCCTGATCAGTCTGACTCTACGATCCAAAACCTCCAGAGGCCTCGCCTCTACAACCATACTCGGCAAAAGATCAGATGGAATCTCAGCCATCACCCGATCATCCTTATGCAGACATTTCTTTAGCTTCGACACGTGGAACACTTTATGAAATGCCCGTGTCACATCTGGCATCTCCAACCTATAAGCAACCGGCCTGATCCGCTCCAATACCCTAACGGGATCCATATACCGAGGACTCAGCTTAGTCTCGGGAATAGATATGTTTGGACCTCTCAACATGGCCATCTTCAGATAGACCATATCCCCAACGACAAACTCCAAATCCTTTCGACGCTTATCAGCGTAGCTTTTCTGCCCATCTTGTGCTTCTTCATATTCATCTTGACCACATGGATCTTCTCCGTAGTCTCCTACATAAAATCGGCTCCCAGCAAGCTCTTCTCCCCCACCTAAGTCCAACACAACGGTGTCCTGCATGGCCTACCATGTAGAGCCTCAAATGGCGCCATGCCGATACTAGCTTGATAGCTAATGTTGTATGCGAACTCCGCTAAGCTCAAGTGATCAAACCAATGGCCACCCTAGTCCAACACATACATCCTCAATAAATCCTCCAAAGTCTGAATAGTGCGCTCAGACTGCCCATCTGTCTGTGGATAATAAGTTGTACACATGTGAACCTTAGTGCCCATCTCCTTCTGAAAAGCTCTCCAAAACAGCGATGAGAACTTAGGGTCACGATCTGATACTATGCTCACCGGTACCCCATGTAGCTTCACAATCTCACTGATATATCTCCTAGCCAAGACCTCCCCTCCATCGGTCTTTTTGACGGCCAAAAACTGTGTCGACTTGGTCAACCTATCAACAATGACCCAAATAGCATCCTTATTCCGCGAAACTGGCAGACCTACCACAAAATCCATGGTGATCAAATCCCACTTTCACTCCAGAATGGGTAAACTCCGTAATAATCAGCCTTCACCTGATGCTCAGCCTTCACCAACTGGCAAGTATCACAACTCGCAACCCAGCTGGTAATATCCTTCTTCATTCCTACCCATTGATAATATCGCTTGAGATCACAGTACATCTTGGTAGCCCTGGGATGAAGCGAGAACCTGCTCTGGTGCGCTTCCCTAAGAATTTCCCGCCTCAACACGCCATCCTTCGGTACACACCCTGCCATTCAGCAATATGGTCCCATTGCTGGAAACTTCATACTTAGAGTTCTTTGCTCTGGAAGCCTTAACCAACTTTGGATCTAGCTCCTGTGCAACCCGCACTCTGCTCAGAATATCAGCCTTATTAGCCACCTCTAAACCCAGTGGCTCTGACTCCTCAGACACAGCACACAACCGCAATGCACTCACCATGCCCACTAGGGTCTCCGCATCCCTCTCCGTGTCTAAAATAACCCGCCTCCTGCTCAATGCATCAACAACAAGATTAACTTTTCCAGGATGGTAAGCTATCTCCAGATCGTAATCTGCGACCAACTCCATCCATCGTCTCTGTCTCAGATTCAGCTTGGGGTGAGTAAAGATGTATTTCAGACTTTTGTGGTCCGTAAACACATGAACCTTCCTGCCATACAAGTATATCTCCAAATCTTTAGTGCAAACACCACGACTGCCATCTCCAAATCATGAGTTGGGTAATTTCATTCATGTTTTCTCAACTGCCATGAAGCATAAGAGATCACCCTCCCCTGCTGCATAAGTACACAACCGAGTCCCACCATGGACGCATCTGTGTACACAACATACGGCTCATCTGGCTCTGACAAAGCCAACATAGGCATACTAACTAGCATCTCCTTGAGCTTCATAAAGCTCTCCTCCCACTGCAGCGACCACACAAAAGGAACATCCTTTCCTGTTAGCTTAGTCTTGGACTGAGCCATGCTGGCAAAACCCTTGACGAACCTCCTATAGTAACCAGCTAACCCGAGGAAACTTTGGATCTCCGTCGCATTCCTCGGTCTCGACCACTCCTCAATATCACAAATTTTTTATGGATCCACTGAAACCCCGCTCTCCAAAATAACATGACCCAGAAAACCAATCTTCTGCTGCCAGAAACTACACTTGCTTAGCTTAGCAAACAACTGTTGTTCCCGTTGCTTCTCTAAAACTCTCCGCAGATGCTCAGCCTGCTCCTCAGGACTCTTGGAATACACCACGATGTCATCGATGAAGATAATGACAAACTCATCCGATCCAGATACTCCTAAAAGACTCTGTTCATCAACCTCATAAATGTAGCTGGCGCATTAGTCAACCTGCACGGCATCACCACAAACTCGTAGTGTCTGTACCTTGTCCTGAAATCCATCTTCTGGATATCCACCTAGTCAATGGGAATCTGATGGTACCCAGACGCCAAGTCAATCTTGGAGAACCAAGTAGCCCCTCTCAACTGATCTAGCGACTCAAAAATCCTCAGCAAAGGGTACTTATTCTTCACGGTAACACGATCAAGCCCCCCGATAATCAATGCACAGCCAGAAACTCCAGTCTTTCTTCTTTACAAACAGAACCGGTGCTCCCCACGGTGAACTACTCGATCTGATAAATCCCTTTTCCATTAGCTCCTCTTATTACTTCTTTAACTCCGCCAACTCTGCTGGAGCCATTCTGTAAGGAGGCTTAGACAACGGTGTAGTCTCCGGTTCCAACTCTATAGTGAAAGGGTCAGACCTCGATGGTGGTAACCCTCTCAACGGCTGGAAAACATCCTTAAACTCCCAAACAACCAAAATATTCTGCACCGCCGACTCTCCGACCTCACCCGACATAGATATAGTTGCCAGGTAGGCCTCACATCCCTGCTCGATCGACCTCTTAGCCATAATAGCAGAAACTACTATGCTTCCAGAAACCGGTCTCACTCCGTGATAAACCAGCTTCTTGCCCGCCCTCTCAAAAACAACTCGGCCTCTGTGACAGTCGAGATGGGCCTTGAACTTCCCAAGCCAGTTCATGCCCAAAATGGTGTCATACAACTCCACTGAACACACAATCAAACCTGCCGGCATCAACTCCCCAGCGATGAGAATGTGAACGCCCTCAGCACAACCTTGAGTCCTCAGCAAACGACCCCTAGCAACACTCACAACTCCCGAATGATCACCAGATAGCTCCTGGATCCGATTCTCAGACACCCAACCCGGTGTGACGAAACTGTGAGATGCACTAGAGTCTAACAACACATGAGACTCTACCCCAGCTACGCTTAAGGTCTCTACGCAAACAGTGAACTAAGACCACCTGACATGAATAACAAGAAAGGATTCTTAACACTTAAAGAATAAACAACTAGAAAAAAAGAGCAAGAACTAACTAGTGATCGGTCTGCTGCTGCTTGCTTCACCTATCCCCGCACCTAAAGCATACACACGAGGTGCTCATGCGGCCCGCTTTGGTGGCGATGCCTCAATCTTTGGTGCCTGCTGCACCAGCTTTGGATAGCTAGTCTTGACATGCCCTGGTTCCTTGCAATGGTAGCAAATCCGTTTATTAGCCTTAGTACAGTCTGCGATACGGTGCTCTGGACAGCCGCACCTGAAATACCGATACCCTGCACCCACGGTCTTGGAAGTGCCTCCCACTTCCTCTTCTGCCCCTAATCACTGCTGGACTTGCCTCCCTTACTCAGAACATAACTCTATGGCTTTTTTTCTGAACCCCAGAATTCACAACCTGTGATCTAAACTCATGCTTTATGCCCTCCTCAATCATGGCTGTCCGCTCAACCAACTCAGCTACCAAAGAATAACAATGAATAATACAGGGGTTCTTTAACTCTAACCGCATACCCCGCAAAAACATGCGCACCTGAGTCTTCTCATCATCAAGACCCCTGCTATCATACCGCTTGAGCTGATTGAACTCGGTCTTGTACTCTCAGACAGACCTGCTCCCCTGTGATAAGTCCAAGAACTCGCCCTCCAGCCTGTTCAAAGCCTCATGCGGAAAATATTTGAGGTCAAATTCCTCACGGAACTAGCCCCAAGTCAAAATTGCACCTCCTCTCTGCGCCATCACGCTCTTCCACCAAGTGTGGGAGTCACCATCTAGATAGTAAACTGCCAAGTCGACTCGATACTCTTCAGGCCATCAGATAGAATAGAAGTTCCTCTCAAGCCTGGACCTCCACTCATTTGCCTCAACCGGCTTGGCACCCCCAGCAAAGTACCTGGTGCCTAACCTCTGCATGTGCTCCATCACCCTGAGATAGGATGGGGCAACAGGCTCAGCTACAGCGTCTGGAACCTCCGGAACAACTCCCCCTAGCAAGACCTGAGCTCCCTGTGGCACCACTGGAGCAGGAGCTGGTACCGCAACCAGTAACCGCTGCAAAAGTTGAGCCAATAATCCAAGTACAGCCCCCATCGAATTCTTATCTGCCCGCTGCGGGGCTACTCCAGGTGCCGGCACAGTAGCCCCCAACGGCGAAAATCAATTAAATAACTCAACCATAAAACATCATTCGACGATTTATTATACCTCAATAAATTCGCAACTGCAATAACTAAGAATCTAACGGTTTACGGAAATTCAACAAAAACAAACAACCAGCAGTAAATAAATAAATTAAACAACCCTAACGGTAAGTCATCTCATCTCGCAGCCACAGTTCCACGAGGTCCAGCTATCAGTCTTTATCTTTCCCTTTACCTTCGCCATTACGAATAGACGCAGTCAGTATTTAATAAATACTGAGGAGGCGATCAACCCGTCAACTAGGTCAATAAAAGACAGGCGTCTACAGATAAACCTTCTGGCATAATGATATGCTCGGGATTCGACAAGCAGGTAAAACAACAATTTATTAAAATATTTTCAAAACAAAATAATTAATTAAAATCAACCAAATCAACGTTTGAATAAAATTAACCATTCAGCAATTAAATCATTTTTTACACCAAAATAATTAATTAAAAATCAACCAAAACAACATTTAAATAAAATCAGCCAAGCAACAATTAAATTATTTTTACACCAAAATAATTAATTAAAATCAACAGAACAACAATTTATTTACGGCAAATGAATTAAGCAATTTCCAGGATTTAATTAACATACAATTGATTTTTTTTAACACTACAACAAATACCAAAAAATCACAGAAATAAATCCCACGCAAAAATTAGACCGGAAAACTCCGTAAGTCTAGTCCGACCACGGTACTGCACTCACCTTAGTCACGTACAAAAATTTTTGCGACAAAATTCTACAATTTTTTGGAACTCTCCGTGACGAATAACCCCAGATTTCCCAACGCAGACCTAAAAAAATAATAAAATAATACTTTCACTAAACTACTCCATAATCATAATCACAAAAGGACAAAAGATGAATAACATGCTGAACACATCATCTTCTTCGCCCATCATCTTCATCGTCCACCCATAGCGTCTCTGCAACTACACCGACATGGCATTCACCACCACCGCTATACTCCACCACCACCACGTCAACAGCCCAGCCACATATTTACCCCTCCCTTCACGTCGAGCTTCACTCGCAACGACACCCTCATCACGTCACATTACCATAATCGCCAACATCGTTCAATAACACAACAGTCAACAACAAAAGAGAACCTTACCGTGAAAAGATAGAAGTGGCGCAAGCTTCCCAAGCAAGGCACCGGCCAACTGCAACGATCACCACCACCGCGAAGCTCCTCTCTCTCTC
>VBRH01001469.1:0-13650 GCA_014578085.1 Cardamine resedifolia
ATAAGTATTTGAACAGCAGTTTAACAATAGTTTAACACTAGTTTAACATTAGTTTAACTCTAGTTTTACCAAAAGTTTAACTCTAGTTTAACTCTAGTTTTACCGAAAGTTTAACTCTAGCTTTACCGAAAGATTAACTCTAGTTTAACATGTAAACACACAAAAGCTGCAAGTTTAACTCTAGTTTAACTCTAGTACTTACCATTTCTTCCTCAGCACCACCAGTATATGTACCCGATGGACCTACTTCATGAGAAGGCTGCAAGAAAAACGATATAAAAACATGTTAAACTAGTTTAATTACATGTTAAACTAGTTTAATTACATGTTAAACCAATTCTTATAACTAATCGTAATCAAATAATTCAAAAATCATACCCTTTGCTTTCTTTTTTTCCTCGATTTCTCTTTTTGGATCGAACGGGAACTATTTTCATGTTCGGTTGTGTTTACCAAGTCTACTCCATCTACATTTGCATTTCTCGTCCTCATGGTCTTCACTTTTTAAACCGATCCCAAACCTGCAAAACATCCAAATTTATCAATACAATTCATACTTAATCCCTAAATTGAAGAGTTGTAAACCTAAATTGAAGAGAACAAATCTCTAAATTGAAGAGATGTAACCCTAAATCAAAACCCTAAATCCCTAAATTCTGCTTCAACAAAACCCCAACCAAAGAATTACTAATCTCTAAACCCCAAATTGAAGTTTCTGTAGTTTTCAATTGAACAAGTAAACCTTAGTTTACCTTCAGTTTAACCGAAAACGAAGAAGTTACTAATCGAAAACGAAGAACGAATCGAAAACGAGAAGAAATAGGAAGAGATTGAAGAAATCGAGAAGAAGAAGAAATCGAAATCGAAATCGGAATGAAGAAATCGAAATCGAAATCAAAATTGAAGAGAACGAAGAACGAAGAAGAAGAAATCGATATCGAAAACGAAATCGAAATCGAAAACGAAGAAGAAGACGAAGAAATTGAAGAGAACGAAGAACGAAGAACGAAGAAGAAGAAATCGAAGAAACCGAGCGAAGAAGAAGAAACCAAGCGAAGAGAAGAAGAGAAGAAACCAAAGAATCAAATTCAAAAGAGCGAGTGAGGGGATTGGTGACTGAGGCGAGTGGGAGAGTGGGAAGAGGTGGTTTTTTTGTAATAAACATAACTGTCAAAGGTTATGTGGTCTTTTACTCAATTTTAACATTTAAAAAAAATCAAAACAAAATTAATTATAATTAGAGGTTATTCTGACAAGATGAAAAAAAAAGAAGGTCATTATAGCATTTAATCTATTAAAAAAAATTAAAAATGTACTATTTATCACCTCACATGAATTATGTTGGATATATTTTAGTCTTATGTCAAAGTTTTCTCAAGAGTAGTGAAATTCACATAAAACAAACAATAAATATAGAACATACATGAACATATGGCACATAAGTTAATCAAAGTCTAGTAGGCACACCAATATTTGAAAGAGCACGCAAAGAGAGGAGTAGAACAATGTGACGTTGAGACAAATAAGTTTGTCAAAGTTGTGGTGGTTCAGAAGGAAGATTGGATGGAACATAGGAAACGCTCTTTAGTGGCTACGTCCTCCCATTCAACCTTATCTATCCAATGTTGTTCGTCGTTATGTATGAAAAGCTCTTCACCCGCCATGCCACCACTTTTAGAATTCAATGGAACCTTTCTAAGATTTTGGCACATTTCTATGTTGAAATTCTTCAAACATGGAAAAGGGAGAGAAGTCCAGTAGATGCTCTTCAGCTTCGGTAAATCATACACTCGGAGGTACTCTAGTTTTTTAAAAGAAACTATGCTACTTGCCTCTTCCTCTGTGACAGTACTCGCAATTTCCCCTTGGCTTATTAGTTCCTCTATGCTAGTTGAGATGCCAACTACAAGACTAATAAGGTTTGGAGCAAACAAAAGCATGGAGTTTAAGTGATGGCAATAATGTAAAGTTGGTGGATTTTTTTTTCCACGATGTGGTTCCCCTCTCTATATTTATTCCTCTCATTCTACGTCTGTGCATCACGAGCTTGATGAGACCCTCCATATTTGGAAAAGTTAGTATCAACTCTTCGTTAAAATTCTTAATAGATATCTCTTGAACAAAATTCACAACTCCGAGAGCTTTTAACAATTGATATGCAACAAAATTTAATCCGATATCTATGGTTACCGCTTATATATGTTTTAAGAGCTGCAGTTCCTTCATTACGTTGAGATCTTGCGACATTCGAGAACGTAGTAGTGGAAGTGTCCTCAAACTCGACAAGTTTGATATCCCAGAATACTCTTAGTCCACTCCAAATTCAGATATATTAGCTTTTTTCAGCTCTAGTAAACCTGCATGCAATCGCTCTATGCATGTCTTTGACAAGTCAAGATATCGCAAAGAGACCAAATTTGATATTTCTTCGGGCAATCCAATGAGAAACCTATTACCCGACAGATCCAAAACAACTAACTTGGGCATAGACTAGAAAAATTCACCTGAGATATTTACTATCTTATTTTCTTGGAAGGGAAGAGTTATAAGTTCTAGGGAGTATGGACAGCCATCTACGTTTTCAATATCATTTTCCATCAACGACATCCTTATCAAAGATCTCCAATTCTCCACTCTTGGTACTTCATGTAAGCTAACACCAGCTTGCACAATACATCTCTCTTTATTCTTTCCAAAATCAGATGCTACCCACAATGCCATTTCACGAACCAAATCATGCATTTTCACACTTGATTTGTCTCTCTCTTCTTCAATCAATAAACAAGCATGAACAAGGGTACCAATGATCCCATGAGCCTTGCTTCCAGCCCTCTTTTTACCTAGATTTTCGTCGATGAATCCTTCACATATCCAAGATGTTATGCTCTAAAGACCCTCATGTTCGAGTAATCTAAAAAACTTTATAGTATGTTTCGTCATTGCGCCATGATGTTCTCAGCATATCTTGCCCACCAAGATACCAAACCTGAAGACAAATTGTACTAAGCAAAGCATCAACTTAAGCTTCACACCAGCACAAAACAGTAGCTTTATATATGCAACTTATATTCTTCTTAACTTTTTTTTTTTATGTTCTTCATAACTCTTGTTTGAAGATAAAACACAACAAAGCTTTCTCACGATGAAGAAATCCGATTTAAAGTGGCATTTATCTTCATCACATTGGCAAGAACATAGAAAATCAAACTTAACAAGATTGGTTAATTAATGAAAAAAAAAAAGATTCATTTTAATTTGGTATAACATCTCCAAACTAAATAAATAAAATAAAATGACAAAAGTCACAAAACCCAATCGAAACCTTTTTTTTTTTTTGCATGCTTCATCAAAGCCGTATAGTTTGTAAACCGAGCTAATTATTAACTAAACCGATAATTGACCTATAAGGCTCTGGTTGTCTGGTTTGAGCCGTCATTCGCCTGAGTTGTTTTTTCCCTTTCTCCTCCGATTAACAAAGTCGAATTGAGTTGTAAATTGTCTGGGGATTAATCAATGGAGATGGACTTTGAATCAAGGTACGAAATTAATCGGACATCAGAGTTTATAATCAGCAAAAGCTTCACCAGAATTGCTCTACAGGTAACAACAAAACCTCTGTCTAAGTTTTAGCCAAAAATTGTTAAATTCAGTGATAAAGCTTAGGTTTTTATTCTTTGTATGATAGTTCCCAGATGAGTTGTTAAAGGATTCGACTAAGGTCGTGACTGCTCTTAAGAGCAAAACTCGTTTTTTGCTTGCTGAAGATGATAGAGAAGTCAGGTTCTTTGTTATGGCTGATACAACTTTTGGTAGTTGTTGCATTGATGAAGTTGGAGCTTTACATATTGATGCTGATTGTGTTATCCATTACGGACAAACATGTCTAAGCCCGTGAGTTAATTCATAAACCCTCTTCTTGATTTTGTGTAATTCTTGAAAAAATGTATCATTTTTGAGGATTTTATGTGTTTTTTTGCAGGACGTCAGTACTTCCAGCATTCTTCGTTTTCGGGAAAGCTTCGATAAATGTCTCGAGCTGCGTTAAGCATTTGCTAGATTATGCGTTTAAGAGCGATAAGCCTATTATGGTATTTTCAAGCTTGTTTACTTCGTTTATGATGAAAGGGTTCTGTGTTTTTATATTGTTTGTGTGCTCTGGTTTGCAGATTCTTTATGGATTAGAATACGCTCATGTAATTCCGCGTATTCGTGATGAACTCATGGAGGCATTAGGAATATTAAAGACTGAATCTCAATTGAAGTTCTCTGTAGCCAATGTCTTGTGTTCATTCATCAGTCCATCCAAAGATCCTAGAGAATCCATGGAGCAGCCAGGACCATCGGGGAAAAGCGTATCTAATGATAGCTATAGATTAGGAGGGCTAACTTGGGAATTGCCTGAAGGAAACAAAATCGACGATTATTTACTTTTCTGGATCGGTTCCGACAATTCAGCTTTCGCCAATGTGGTATTGACCTTTAATGGTTGTGACATAGGTATGAGTATATTTGCTTTATCCGTGGCCGTTTTCTTGAACAAATCTGTAATTAATTAACAAAGACATGAATAGCTTATTTTCTTGGTTATGTTTGTTTGTTGATCTTAGTCAGATATGATGCTGAAATAGATTCTTTGGTGACGGAATTTTCTCAACAAAGAAGGGTACTTAAACGACGGTATGATCACTTGTTTCAAGCAGACATCATACATTACAATATCAATCCTTTCGATTTCTTCATTATCTATACGGATCTAGTCCTCATTCTAAGTGATGTGTTGCAGATATTACTTGGTGGAAAAGGCTAAGGATGCGAATATTATAGGTATTTTGGTGGGTACTCTTGGTGTTGGTAAGTTCATGTTCTTCTGCGTTTGTGATTTCAAGATTGATAAGTTTATTCAGTGTCTAATATCGCTTGGCGTTAAATGCAGCTGGTTACCTTCATATGATTCATCATATGCAAGCACTCATATCTGCAGCTGGAAAAAAATCATACATTCTTGCCATGGGACGGCCTAATCCGGCCAAACTCGCAAACTTTCCCGAGGTAAGTTAAACAATGGCTTGTCATTTAGCTGTAATTATCAAAGTTAGATATGTCAAATGAGTAATTTTTTTTTATGTTTTTTGTTGTTTAGTGCGATGTTTTCATATACATCTCATGTGCCCAAACCGCTCTTTTAGATAGCAAAGAGTTCATGTCCCCTGTTATAACTCCATTCGAAGCCAATCTTGCTTTTAGCAGGTACATAAATAAATTATTGTAATTCGAAAAGTCTTTGTAGCTTTTGTATTCGATCCACGAGTTGAGTTCCTTAATTGATGTTATGTTTCCACAGAGGGAGTGAATGGACAGGTGCATACCTAATGCATTTCCAAGATGTGATTAACTCTGTAAAATCAGAATCAGAATCACATAACGAATCAGAGGAGCCACGGTTCTCCTTCTTTCTGGGTGGTTATGTAGAAGATCACAGAACACATGGTATCATAGAAGCTCAATACATTGTTCAGTTTAACAAAAGTCATTTTTGATTCCATGAGTTTGACATAAAGTGTGCTACTTGTTGCAGATCAAGCGAAGAATGGAGAAGAAGATACAGGAGAGACAATGGCATTAATACAAGCTGCAGAGAAAGCATTGCAATTGAGAGGCAATGATCAAAACTCGCTCACTAAACAAACCACTGCAAAATCAGGACCAGAGTATTTCCTCAGACGTGCTTATCGCGGTTTGGAGTTAAACAGTGATAACACTTCCCCCGAGCCTTATATAGTTGGGAGAAGTGGGAAGGCGTCTGGATACAAGCACGAGTAGCAGCAACTCCAAGCTCACTTGTTCACAAAGAAAGATTCGTGCTTGACTGATCATTTTTAGTTTTACTAGCTTCATAGTATTGTTAGAAGAGAGAATGTTGAACACATGTGAGAGTTGGTTAGAAAAGAAACAAAGTATTTGCCTATGTTTTTGATGTTATTGGCTTCGAGTGCTTCATTATAAAGGTCTCTGTTTATTCTGTTTTTTTGCGAAAATTCCTGGATAATGATTCCTCATGAAAAAATTAGAAACACGAGTTAAATAGTTTGTCTTAGATTTGAGAGAATAAGAAATTAAAGATAATGAAAAATTAATAGGGAAATAAGATTGAAACAAATCAAATTTATATAGATAGAAAGTTGGAGAAAGCAGACCACTCGTAAAGAGATTGCCTAAAGAATAATTAATTAACTCTAAACAGTTAGCTTCAAAATCCTGATACTATATTCTTTGATCAAATTTACCATTAAAAAAAAAATCACCGATAATAAAAGTTTTCATTTTCGAGTGTAAAATCATAACGGACTTTTCATCCCTCTGAACTGATGGAATCAACTCTATCACTACAACAAAGAGGCAATATTCCGAGAATTTGGTCGGAATTCATACATTCAGACCAAATAATGAAAATTAGTCAGAAATTTCTAACCAATTTTTGACCAAATTCACAAACTTGGTGAATTTGCAAATGAATTAGGATTAGGTTATATAGAAGCGGTTTTGGTCGGAATTTAGTTGAAATTTGCAATAGTTATATTTTAAAGGGCTTTAATTTTTTCAACCAATTTCGACCACTGGTTGGAAATTGGTCGGAATATGGGTAATGTGTCATCCATATTTTTCCGATAAAATTTTAACGATATTTTGACCAATTTTTCCGACCAACGGTATATGGTCGGAGTTTTTGACAATCTCTCTTTTTGTCAGAATATAGTTGGAAAACCGTCAAAATTTTCCAAACCACCGTGGTTAGTCATAAATATTGGTCGAAATTCCTACTGTTTTCTTGTATTGGTAGCGTCCATGTGAATAGATATATTAGAGTTGTATATTTGAATAGTAGGTCTTCATGTATTTTTGAAAGATGGTGTGGTGAAAGTCGTTTTTTAAAAATTGTTATCTTTATTGTTTGATATATTTTTCTATTTCTACATTATATATAACAACTCTTTTGTGTTTAAGAGTTATATTCGTTTTAAAATTGTACCGTAGTATTAATATTCATTCTGAGAAAACGAAAAAACTTTATGTACTTAGTATATTTACTTTCTAATTAAATTTGATAACTATATCGTTTCTACTATTTCTCAAAAACATATTTAATAATTTTAGTTTTATTATTAGTAATATGAATTTTCTTTTACAACATGGTAACATGAATTTATAATTATATATAATTAATTGAGAAAGACAAGAACTTTTTTGTTCTTCTAATCAGGAACATTAAGCAATATTTGCTTAATATGTAGTTAATACTAATATAAACATTAATTAATCACTGACCAAATATAGTTAAGATAAAACAACAATCAACATCATATATACATGTCACAGTACAATGAACCATGCTTGTAAATTGTAGCAACCAACAAAATATAATTTACATAGTCATTATTCAGAAGCAAACACACACACAAACCCATAAAGTAATTCCAAAGACGATGATATTTCTTAGTATTACATTATTAGAACCTGCCTTGTAAGATCCTGACCGCATTAACATCCATCTGGAATGCTCTTGCAAGAACATTCGGGTCTATATTTGGAGTAGACCCAAATATAGTGTTAGCAATCGTGATAACACCTGGGTTTTGACTGCTCAAAGCAGCGAGTGCAACCGCTGGAGTTTGTCCTAGGTTAAACTGGAAATGAATAAGTCCTATTGGAAACACAAATACATCACCAACGTTGAGAGTTTTCGCGAAAAGACGGTTTCCATCTTGGTTTGATGAGATAAACCCTACGAGTAGAGTTCCTTGTTGAACAACCAAGACCTCAGTGGCTCGTGGGGTGAGTGTGAGGTGGGTTCTGACTACCGTTTGGTCCATAGTCTATACGGACAAGTGAGATTCCAAGTGTGTTTAGTCCTCCAAGGTTGTTAACATTAACGGCTGTGACATTGGATCCAACACCATTATTTGTGTTTCCAGCTCTATTAAGCCCTGGGAAAAAGAAATCATCTCCGGTAACGATCCTTGGATCTTTGCAGAACTTCCCATTCACAAACACTAAACATTATTTTAAAATTAGTAAAAATTAATCAACGTAAAATATTTTGAAGAGATAAGAAATCATTAGGTGTATGTTGGTACCGGGTTTAACACCCTTACCATAACCCGATCTAAATCATTATCAAACCGGAATCATAAACCAAAAAAGCCCATCAAGCTCAAAGGCCCAGTTCGGTCACTCCAGTCTGGCCCTGTTTAGCCCATCCTGCTCGGCCCAATCCGAATCACCTATCAAACTGACACAACCGACTTACAACCGCCTTATTATTTCTATAAATAGAAGGTCTCCGACCACAACAAAAGGGATCCGATCCAGAATCTGAGAGAAACCAACAAATAAGCTCCGACCTCATAATCTCTAATAATTCGAGTTTGTAATCTCCGAACTCCGAGCTCACTCAATAAAAACAACTTCTTAACTACTCGATTTTGTTCGACTTAATCAAATATTCTGTGCAACTTTATCAATCTTAACTCTGATCGACTTGATCCACATTCTGTTCGACCCACATTGTCTTCTGTTCGACTAACTTCTTGATTATTGAACAAAGCTGAAAAGCTGTTCAACAGTGCATACCGCCAACTGCTGGTGTGTTGACACCGACGCAGAAATCTTGAAGAGGGCTTGGATCAGAAGCAATGGCTATTGGAAGTGTTAAAGCCAAGAAAAATAGAGCTGCAAGAAAGAAGAGACTCTTCATTGGTATATGTATGTGTTGAGACGATTCTTAGAAGAAGAAAAAGAAGGATTATTGTTAATTTCTATATTATGGTTTTAATGGAGATATGAGAAACTTATGAGACAAAGAGGTCAATATATGAATGATTGAGGGTTTGAACAAGTCCATGTGTGTCGTCTATATGCTACGTTCCTTCTTAAATCCAAAAAACTACAAAAGTATAGCTTTCATTATCTAGAAGTTTGAAATGGTAAGATGTTGATTAAACGGATTTAAACAGTTATTTGAATTTCAATTTTCAAGTTCAATCCTAAAACATTTGATGATACCGTGTTCCCTATTGTATTGTTACCATAATTACGTTAGTGATATCTTAAATGCGGACAAGATAAAGAAAATCATATCTTCAGTTGCAAAAATAATGTACTTTGAAGTTTTAAAATGTCAAGTGTTGGCGATGATAGTTATAATTAATATCAGTTACTACAAAGGTTTGATTATTAATATTTTTTTCCCAAGTTGGCATGAATTATGCATGATGGCTTTGATAATAATCTTTTAATTGCTTGTTATGAAGAGCTGACTTTGGCAAATTTCAAATGTAAATTTGATAGTTTTTGTTTAGACTTTTTCGTTAAGCAATAAAACATGAGCGTATCAACTTATATAATGTAAATAGGATTGATTATGGGAAGAGAGAGGTTCACATATGTCACGAAGAAATATCCTACTTTAGTCGCATAAACTTGTAGGACTTAGGATAAAGCTTCCTGTTATGCGTAGGTTAAAATTTTACATTATTTAAAAATATATATATCAATAAATGTAAAAATTTTAATTTTATGATTCAAGATCGTGTTTAATTCGAATTTTGGTTAAGTTTAGATTCACATTTCTGATTTATGAATAACAGTATCCAAAATAAAACATAATCTAATATGAATATTTGTTATGTTTCGGTTTTGGTTCGTATATGATATTTAATAAATCATAAGTTTTAAGCTCTTTAACAAAAAAAAATCATTTTTATGTTGACCAAAAAAAAAAAATCACATTTTAAGAGTTCAGTTAGAAAATCAACCTTCAGTTTTAATCTTTTGTATATATTTAGAAATATCCAGTGATTTTTATAAGATATCGTGGATATATAAAAACATAATTTAGTGTAATTTAATATTTCATAAAATAGAAAAATATATATTAATTACTTTCTCAAGTCACAATATCCCTCATATATAATTAGTATAAATCGACCATTTCCTTTATATGTGGAAAGGAAAATCTCGAAGATTGACATGTTTATTGATGCAAAGAAAAAAAAAATATAATGGAGCTTTTGTATATTATTTGGTTATATATTATATATTATGTATTTTACAAATCGAAGCTATTATACCGATTGTGTTGTTTCTAGGGATATATATATAAGGAAGGAGATGGCGATAGTTATAAATACTTTCAAAGTTTGCTAAATTTCAATTTAGAAGAACAGAAAACTGTATCACGAATATAGTACTTCGTGCCTTCGTGGGTCGAGCTTAGTTTAAGGAAATGTCAGATATTTTGGATTGGGTTTTAAGCTATGATTTTGAGATCGTATTGTAGCTTTTATTTTTTAAATCACATGTTCATGAAACCGTGTATCCTCAAACCGACTCATCGATCGATCTTGCACCTCTTAAATTCTGGAAAGAACAAACATATCTGTAGATGCTGTTGTAAAGGTGAAGATGGTCAACCTTAGACCATTAGGATCGTCAATCTTACATCATCTCCAATGTATTCTTCTACTTTTTACTTTATTTTAGAATAATTCTAAAATAGAATTAAGTTTTGCTCCAATATATTATTCTATTTCTTACTTAAAAAATAATAATGTAAAAAATAGAGTAGAAAATTTAGTTACTCTAAATATAGAGTAATCATTCATTTTACTATATTTTAGAGTGAAATATAAAGTTAGATTAGAGAGAAAGTTACAATATAATATAGTTTAAAGGAAAAAATAGAGTGTGATTAGAAATGCCCTTAGTTTTGATGAGGGTAAGAGTAGATAAGAAAGAAAATTTCAAAAAACGTAGAGATAGAGAGCTATAAATTGACTGATCCAAGAAATTAAAAAGGCGGTTGTACATGTCGATCAAATGAATGGACGATATGGAGAGGGAGCAATAAGAAAAGAAACATCACTAAGAACATATGTATTGGAGATTTTTATAGTCTCTCAAACAAAACAAAAAAAATAATATTATAAGAAAAACTGATTTCATAATTAAATTTTCAAATTTTAAAAGTAATTGAACCAATAAATAATGTACACATATTAAATAAGTCTCTCATGAATCTCTCAAAAGTTCTCATTTACTCATTATACACTCTCTTCTTTTTTAGTTATTTTTATTTTTTTAATGGTGATAGACTCACTTCAGAAACTGTTACTGCACATGCTCTAAAATCACAAGAATCAGCTTATTCATCATGCCATGATTAGTCCTCTTTCCAACATTGAAACAATTGACTCAATAATGAAAGTATCACTGAAACCCACACCTCTATCAAGTTCTTCACTTCATGCATCACCACCATTTTCTGCTTTCGATTCTAATAGAAGCCATGAACAAAGAGATTTGTGAAATGATTTTCTTATTTCTTCGTTAGAGGAAAAGTTTGTTACAACAGCTCTTTATATACAATTACCTGAGACTGAGTAAGCTAAACCAAGACACAATAAATCAATCTAAACCAGACTAAACCAAACTATATATGTTAATATTCCCCCTCAAGATGAAACTGCATAAATGTTATGAAGATTCATCTTGTGTATGTTTTCCCGAAAAGGAGCTGGATAAAGGGCTTTGGTCAACACATCAGCAAGTTGATTATCAGTCCGAACATACATTGTTTTGATGACACCAGCTTTAATCGCTTCTCTGAACTTGTGCCAATCAAACTCAATATGTTTGGTCCTCTCGTGAAAAACAGAGTTGCTAGCAATGTGTAATGCTGCTGTATTATCACCATAGAGATAAGCAGGTAGAGAGAAAGGAATGCGCAGTTCTTTCAACATGCGACTGATCCAAATCAATTCCTTTGTAGCCATACTCATAGCTCTATACTCTGCTTCAGCAGAACTCATGGATACCACATCTTGCTTCTTGGACTTCCAAGACACTAATGAATCACCAATAAACATGGCATAACCTGTAACTGATATTCTATCATCTGTACAAGCTCCCCAATCTGAATCTGAGAATCCTCGAAGATCAAAATTTGCCTCTGTTCCATAGAAAAGTCCCTGCTCAATGGTGCCTTTTAAATATCGTAACAATCTATGAATGGCCTGGAGATGAGCATCTCTAGGAGCAGATGAATACTGAGCAAGTTTGGAGACAGCAAATGCAATATCAGGTCTAGGTTGGTCAAGTACTGAAGCTTACCAACTAGTTTCCTGTATGGTTTTGCATTATCCAAAAGTTCTCCATCAGTCTTGGACAATATCTAATTAGGAGCCATGGGAAAAGAAGACGGTTTGCAGTCAGAAAAACCAGTAGAGACAAGTAAATCCATAACATATTTTCTCTGATTAAGAGATATCCCTGCTTCTGATCTTGCAATCTCAATTCCCAAAAAATTTTTGGAGGGCCGAGGTCTCTCAACTGAAATGCAGTACTCAACATCTGTTTTAAATCAACAATTGATCCATCATCAGTACTAGCTAAGATGATATCATCTACATATACAATCACTACCATGAATTTTCCATCACCTTCCTTCACAAACAGTGTATGATCACTATGACACTTTTCAAAGCCAAACTTTACAAATGTAGTAGAGAACTTGATAAACCACTGTCGAGATGCTTGCTTGAGACCATAAATGGACTTCTTAAGCTTACAAACAGCAGTTGGTGACACTGATTCCCCCTGAATCTCTGCATAGCCTGGTGGAAGCTTCATATATATCTCTTCATCAAGATCTCCATTCAAGAATGCATTGGATATATCCAATTGATGAAGAGACCACTTCATCTTTGGTGCAAGTGAAAGAAGAATTTTCACTTTGGCCATTTTAGCAACTGGAGAAAAAGTGTCAATAAAATCAATCCCTTCTTGTTGTGTGTAGCCTTTAGCCACTAATCGTGCTTTGTGTCTCTCTATACTACCATCAGCATGATATTTGATAGTAAATACCCATTTACAACCCACTGCTACTTTTCCATGTGGTAATTTTGTAATACTCCAAGTATCTGTTCGTACAAAAGCTCCAATCTCCTTTCCCATAGCATCATTCCATACCTTATCAACCTTTGCCTCTGAATAGTTTTGGGGTATAGTATCATTTGTGATTATATTAATGAAAGCACGGAAAGGCTCAGATAGATATGAATAAGAAATATATTTTTCCATTGGATAGGGACTAGTTTTAATAGGAGTATTATTATAACAATGAAAATCCTGCAATTTAGAAGGCAATTTTCTTTGCCGGGTTGATTTAGGTTCAGAAGGAACAGAAATCATGGAAGATGACTCATCAGAATGTTGAGGCAAATGAACATCTATGGGTGCAGAAGAATGAAGATGAGGAAAGAAATCTTTTGTAGCTTCTGAGATGTTAGGAGAAACCAAAGGAAAAATATCCTCATATAATATAACATGCCTGGAAATAGAAACTGAATGTGTCTATATGTCTAAGAGCTTATAACCTTTGTACCCGGATGGATATCCTAAGAAAATACATGCTCTAGCTCTATGATCAAACTTAGTTATAGACTTAGGAGATGTAGACTGGTAACATAAACACCGAAATGCCTTAAGTGAATGATAATCTGGGACTTTAGAGGTTAATTATTCATATGGAGACTTGTTTTCAAGGACTGGATATGGTAACCTATTTATGAGAAACACTGCTGTCAAGATACA
>VBRH01001470.1:3033-15403 GCA_014578085.1 Cardamine resedifolia
ATCGGGTCGGGGGGTTTCAATTTGGTATCATAGCGGAGTTGATTCTAGGGCAGCTAGATTTCTTGCTGCGTTATTTTGTTGTTATTGTTTAGGGTGTTTGGGTATGTCATCTTCCGGATAACAGTTTCGCGGTAAGATTTCCTTGTTGTGTTTGGTTATTATTTTAGTAGTAAAGTATTGACCGTGGTTTTTGCCAGATGGTGAATCCTGGTAGAGTTCAGGGTCGNGTATTTAGCTCCATCACAATCAATTTCTCAGCAACAGCCCATAAATCGTGCATGCAGTTCTCCACAAAAGGCACCAGTTTATTTGAAATCGATCCAGACACGGTCTCCTTCCGATGTTCATTAAACCAATTAGAAAATGTTTTAATGATCGTATCAAGCATGGGTATTAAGGAGTACTTCCTTGCGTCCTTAAAAACATTGTTCAAAGATTCCACACAGTTGCTTGTGTCTAAGTTGTATCTTTCTCCTGGAAAAAAACACCTTGCCCATTTTTCTTTCTCGGTACTCTCCTCCATATACTCGGCCGCAGAAGGATATCTCATCTTAAAAGAAGTATAAGCAAAGTTGAACTCAGCCACTGTGTAGTGCCTACTGGACTCCATGAATCTCCATGTGACTACATCTTTTTTGACGTTAGAAGCATGACCTTTTACATTCTGGGACAAATGCCATATACAATACCCATGATGAGCCTGGGAATACACATTAGCTATGGCGCTGATGAGCCGTGCGTTTCTGTCACTCATAAGTACCAATTCAGAAGAGTCCGGTATAACAATTTTCAACATCTCCGAAAACCAGGTCCAACTTGCATCATTCTCACCATTGAGTACACCAAACGCTATGGGATAATGGTGATGATTAGGATCTTGAGCTGTGGCAAAAATATGTACACCACCGTATCCGTTCTTCAGAAAAGTTGCATTCACAATTATCACTTTCCTCATGACTTGAAACCCTTCAATGCTAGCTCCCAAAGCTATGAATAGGTACTTGAATTTTTCGTTCTCATCCACTTTCACATGTGTTATTGTACCATCATTGGCCTTCTCTAACATGTGCAAATAATAATACAACATCTTGTAGCTTTCTTCCGGGGTACCACACAAATCACTTACAGCTAGATTTCTCCCTCTCAACGCTGTGGAGTATGATATATTCACACCTAATTTTGTCTTAACAAGCTCCATGATAACTCTAGGAGTTGGAGTTTTCATTTGTCATGGATAATCATTATGCAAAATAGCTGCAACTAATTGTGGTGTACCTTGTCTCTTCATGTTGTTGTCGCTCTGACTAGCCCAAGAGCATGTATGCATCTTGGTGTACCTTCTAATCAAGAAAACATCTGTATTTCAAATTTTTGTAGCACTAAACGTCTCGGTTCAGACCTTTTTATAGCAAAACAAAAACTGTTAACAAATGAGGCTCTGTAACGCCCGCGTTCCAAAAATTAATTAATTTAACTAATTTGGAATTCTTTCGAGTTTATGAACCTCTGACAAGTCTCAGGAAATTAATTATTGGGGTTAAAATAATTAATTTAGATTCGTTCTGGGGGTGTCATAAATCGAATAGAAAGTTCTGGGGTTTTTCTCAAGAGGAAGTCAAAACCATTTTGTCTTCTCTTCTTCCTTCTTCTTCTTCCTTGCGCCATTTTTTTTCTTCAAGAGAGGGAGAGAGCTTGTGCTTGGGAGCTTAGAGAGAAGAAGAGAGAAAATGGATCTTGAGGGAGCTAGAGAGTTTGAGCTTGGGAGAAGCTTAAAGGGAGGCTCTTGGAGCAAAGGCTTTTGGCGGAAATTCAAGGAAGAGAGGAGAGGTCTTCTTGAGCTTGGGGAGTCCATCTTAAGCTAGATCCATCCTATCTAAGGTGAGTTGGGACCAAAGGTTATCTTTAAAGCTTGTGTGGGGCTTTGGGAGTTGGTTTCTCATTTTTCCTTAGGGTTTGACGGTTTTGTTAAGCTTAAGGGGGAGTGTTGTTAAGCTTGTGGGGGTTAAGGGAACCTTGGATTTGTGATTGCCATGTGGTTTTTGAGTTTTGATTGTGAAGATCTATGCTTGTTTGATGATTTGGAAATTTTGTGAATTTCTTGTTAAGTTCAACATTTTTGCAAAAAATGTTGGTGGGTTCTTGGGAAGCTTAGTGAGTTTACTAAGCTTTGGTGGTTAGAGAACCATGGGTTTTGTGATTGTTGTGTGTTTGTGAGTACTATTCATGCTGTGAAAGCGTGTTTACTATTCATGCTGTGAAAGTGAGTACTATTCATGCTGTAGAAGCGTGTTTACTATTCATGCTGTGAAAGTGAGTACTATTCATGCTGTGAAAGTGTATTTACTATTCATGATGTGAAAGTGAGTACTATTCATAATGTGTAAGCGTGTTTACTATTCATGCTGTGAAAGTGAGTACTATTCATGCTGTGAAAGCGTGTTCACTATTCATGCTGTGGAAGTAAGTACTATTCATGCTGTGAAAGCGTGTTTACTATTCATGCTGTGAAAGTGAGTACTATTCATGTTGTGAAAGTGTGTTTACTATTCATGCTGTGAAAGTGAGTACTATTCATGCTGTGAAAGTGTGTTTACTATTCATGATATGAAAGCGTGTTTACTATTCATGCTGTGAAAATTTATTATTCCTGCTGTTGTTTAGCTTTTCTTGGAGTAGAATTGCTAGTGGGTTGTTTAGCTTTTCATGGGTTGAATTGCTAAGTGTTGTGGGAAGTTTAATTGGTGTTAATTAATTCTTCGTGTTGTCTTGGTTATTTGAAATTGCTTGGTGCTTTTTGATAGCCCGTTGTTGGGAGGATCAATCTCACTCAGTGTTTTGTTTACCAAATGTTGATGCATCACTTTTGTCGATGCATGGAAAGATAAAGTGTGATCGTGGAATCGTGGCGGCGAAGAGGAGATGAGTAGGACTCGGGGGTTGTGGCTTTTGCCGTTTATAGAACTGTTAGCTTGTATTAAGCTGTAGAACCTTGTTCTTTGTTGTAGAATGTTTAAATTGTTACTTATTTATGGAAGTTTAAAAAAAAAAAAAAAAGTCGGTTGTTTCAAGCTCTATCCACCAAATCTTGCAATGCCTTCTTATTTGGAAATTCTTGAAGTAGACTCACACCCAAACCGTCTTCCCATGCCTCTATAAACTAACTACTTTCTACAACAGGTGGAAGCTCAACATAATCATCACCCATATCTGATCTCTCCATACCATCATCCACGCCTTCATCACGTGATACAGCTTCATCCTCTTTAGTATTATCATCATCATCATCAACTATCGTTTATGTTGTTGTTCTGCTTGTTCTTTTTCTATGTACAGAGTAATGGCATTAGCTCCGATTTTACCATCATTTGAATGCAACTCGTCATAGTTCTTACCAAAAGAACTTTTGCCTGCTCTCGACAGTTGCCCAGGCAGTTTTGATATAGTGATGACCTCCACAAACAAAATACATCTACGATTCTCTTTATCAATGGACGTTAGATACACACACACATCCTCATCATCAGAAATAGTAAATTGTTCTTCACATCCCACCAGCAATGGATAGTAACTCAATTGCAATTTAACATTACTTTCATCTAACGTAAGCTTCTTGTATATCGTAGCTTCTATCATCGACAAAGTTATCTCCTCCACTGATGTCTTCAACATTAAACTATACATGCGACCTTGGCATTTAAATTGTATATTGACGTTGTTGCTCATTGTATCCTACCAAAACAATACAAAAACACTCAATCAGTAATACTAATTTTACTAGTTATACTGCATTTATCAGTAATACCAGTTTTTACTAGTTATACTACATTTATCAGTGATACTAGTTTTACCCAAGTCTCCTATCGCAAGAACTCAAATTGGATCGTTTCGGGTTCTAATCTACAATAATACACTACGATTCAACCACTAAAATCCATTTGTTACCAATTTAAAGTCTTAATCGACCCAGAAATCATGTTAAAATCCCCAATGTTAACAATCTTCAATTTGTAAATCTAAAACAAAATTTGGACCCAAAGAACCTAGATTTTAAAGCTTAAGGGAGGCTAACTAACTAACGTCGATGTAAAGCTCGTTGTATCCTGCGAAAACAATACAAAAAACTCAATCAGTAATACTAGTTTTACTAGTTATACTACGTTTATCAGTAATACCAGTTTTACTAGTTATACTACATTTATCAGTTATACTAGTTTTACCCAGGTCTCCTATCGCAAAAACTCAAATTGGATCGTTTCGAGTTCTAATCTATAATACACTACGAGTCAATCACTGGAATCCATTTGTTACCAATTTAAAATCCTAATCAACCCATAAATCATGGTAAAACACCCAATGTTAGCAATCTTCAATTTGTAAATCTAAAACCAAATTTGGACCCAAAGAACCTGGATTTTGAAGCTCAAGGGAGGCTAACTATAGACAATGTAGACCTCCATGACGTAGCAGAGCTCCACCAGTGAGTTCGACGGCGGCGCCGGAGAAGATGCAGAGAATGTCGGAGTAGAGAAGGAAACAAAACCGTGGTTTCTCTCTTTCTCCCGTTTCCGTTTTTTGTTTTTTTGTTTTTTCTTTTTTTGAATTATTGAATTATTGAAAGAAAGGGCATTTTTGTCTTCTCATATTTCATTAAAGATGAAGTGAGTATGTAGATTAGTTAAGGATATAAGAGATTTGTCTTTCACCAAATTGTAGTTTTGAGATTATGTTTCGTGCTAGGGTTTTGGTTCTTTTTGTTGAGAGAGAAAAAGAGAGTTATTCTCGAAAAATCCAAACTCTATTTTTCAATTTTTTTTCTTTTTTTTAAAGAAGTTATGATATTTAACCATGGTTTAATTAAGTAATTAAGTAGAGCACATATTTCTCGTTTTTAATGTTTTCCTTTCAATCGAGCACATGTTTCTCGTTTTTAATGTTTTACTTTCAATCGTCTGAAACCGAAATATTAACGTCTGTTACGGTCTGTAGATGTTCTTTTTCCCCTTAATTCATTTTTTTTGTATTTTCGCCGGCTGTTTATTCGGGAGAGATTTTGTAAAATAATCTAAAACTTTTTATGTATTTTGAAACTTTGTAAAATAATAATCTAACATATGTCTGAAAATTACTTTTTAATAAGTGATAAGACAATAACATCTTTAAAAACTTGAGCATTTACAACTACCAAAACCTTTTTTTTTCTCAAATAAGATAATAGTACTACTCTCTATTTTAGTGATTTTGACTCGATGTAGACAATAAAAATCAAGAAATAAGAACATAAATAATAAAAAAAGCTAAGCCATCAGAAAAGTGAGATGAGCCACTTTGTCATAGTAAGCTCCAACATTAAAGCCACGTTTTGTTTCAACATTAAAGCCACTTTTGCATGCAAATCAAGCCAAGCTTTAGTTTTTGGTATTTTGGTCGATTTGAGTACGTCTCTCTTTCACTTTCTGATATTACTAGGGTAGGGGATTTTTCCGCACTAGGCGCAGACTATTTTCATATATGTTTCTTTTATTTTTGTGTGAGAAAACCATAAATTTTATCATTAAGACATGTTTTACAAATGTAGTTTTGGAGTCTTTTTATTTATTAATAATTTATGAAAACATAACTACAACTATAAACGTTTGAAAATAGGACAATTGTTTTCTTTGACCAAGAAGGAAAAAGACAATTGTATTGTCTAATGAATATGGAAAAGAAATGCACTTAGGCTTAAAAATGTTTAAATATTGAGCATTTTAAGCTATTATCCATAAAACAATGTAAAGCCCATTAAATAAATAAAATCTTGATTTATAGTAGTTTTATAATTTTATGTTGTCATCTTATTATATAGAAATTAGTCTCTGTTATATAGTTTTCTAATTTTATTCTTCAACATGATAGCATTAAATCTTTGTAACTTCAATACGAATAAATAATGCGTCTTTTCATCTGATCGTACTCTTATGAACATCATATTATGATCCACTCTTCTCGAGCCACTGAGCAGTTGGAGTGAAATACGACTGTTATACATTTGTAATTGACTCTCCTACAACACCACTGTATATAACCATGTTTACTTTGAACATCATTAACTCAGAATCTAATGTCTTTATAGTTGTGACCAGTTACATCAAACTCCCATTTTTAAATCATTTCTTAGTTACCTGCTTTAGCCAGAATATGTAGAGATACTTCCATCTTTTGTATCTAATGGTAAATGGAAAACAAATTACAATTTATGTAAGTTACTATTGTTGGAACCCATTTTTAGACAAATGGAACCAATCACTTTTTCGGTAGTTTTTCCTGCGACATGCGGTTGCCGAATTGAACGGAAAATAGATGAATTGGATTCCTTAAAATAAACACTATAACTTAGTGTATTAATTTGTCAAAATTGGATTAAAGTTGAATAAGAAATGAGGATTCAAAGTGGGTAGCTTCAAAGCTTAAAAAGTCAAATCGGGTTGACCCAATTACATTCATATGCATTTGTCCCACAACGTAAAAGAGAAAAACTCTTGATTAAAAGTGCATGAGAGAAAGTGGAACACCCACCCAGTGACTATTTTATTTGGGATGGATTAATATAAATATTTTGAGATAAAATACATTTTTGCCTAAAAACATTTACCCCGCAATTTTTCACTAAAAATCCAATTTAAAATTTCTTTGCAAAAAATTATGTTCTGTAACTTCTTGAATTTTTAAATTAATTAATTAATTAATTAATACTAAATATCATGATAAAACTATTTTGGTTAGAAAATTTAGATTTTTTATAATAAATGGTTAATCGTCCAGTTAATCGAACCGGTAACCGAATCCATTTCAAAAAGTTATCGATCAGTTCACTCCTCTTATTTAACCGGTTAACCAAATCCCCAAACCTCAGACTTATCTCGCACCTCCACTCGCCAAAATCCTTTACATTCCTTTTCTCCTGACGTTTTCCGACAAGATCATCTACCTCCGACATTCCATCACCACCGTCTTCCTCACTCTTTCGTATCCATATATGTGCATGAGAATTGGTTACGATGGAAGCAACTCTCTCGAGTGGATCTCTACCTCTTGTTTCGACCTCCTCCATTTGGGAGTGATCATTTCCACACTCTTTCTCCTCTGTGGAGATACCATCCCCTTCAATTTTTTTTTTTTTTGATAAAATGTATTCTGTTGAAAAGTTGCGGAAGTGTTACAAGATGGAGAAATTCCAAATAAGAAAAAACCATAAGATTACAAGTGAACAAATGAACATAACTGAGTAAAGACACAAATGATACTGCAAGGATATATAGAGGAGTTGAGTCTTTAGAAAGCGAGCCACATGAGCAGCTTTAGAGGAGTCAAATCTTTAGAAAATTTAGATTTTTAATAAATGGTTAATCGTCCGGTTAATCGATCAGTTCACTCCTCTTAATTGACCGGTTAACCGAATCCCCAAACCTCAGACCTATCTCTCGCACCTCCACTCGCCAAAATCCTTTGCATTCCTTTTCTCCTGACGTTTTCCGTCAAGATCATATACCTTCATCATTCCATCACCACCATCTTCCTCACTCTTTTGGATCGAGATATGTGCATGCATGATAATTGGTTACGATAGAAGCAACTCTCTCGAGTGGATCTCTGCCTCTTGTTCCAACTTCCTCCACTTGGGAGATATCATTTCCACACTATTTCTTCTCTATGGAGATACCGTCCCCTTTAATTTTCATTTCTAAGAGAAGTGTTTTTTTTTTTCTTTTTCTGATTCCTAAATCGAGAATACTATGTAATTTTCTAGCCAATTTGTTATCTTGCATCAATTATATGTAAATTGTGTCGAGGAACATGATAAAAAAATTTTGTGATCCTCTTGAATCTCATTTCATTACTCCTAATATATTGTACATTAGACCAACTCTTGACACTCTTGTTGCCACTGGTTTGCCTATTTGGCTCACTGATATTAACGTTGATGCTCTTCCTCTCGGATTTAAATATAAATTATATTCTATTATAAGTTGCAAAAAGGCAAAAACCATGATTTTCAAGAAGAAGAAGTTATTTTCTTGTTTTTTCCACTATCTCATAATTTTTCGTTTGTTCATCCCTATTTATTTGAAATTTGTTTACCACATATAACTTGTTTGATGTTCGTTTACGTTACATTTAGGACAAAAATTTCTCAGTAAAAACAAATTCTATAAATTTTCTATGTAAATTGTGATTTGTAATTTATTGAATTTAATGCAATTAATATTTTTTTGACGTAATGATTAATGTATTACAAAAAACTATTATGTGTTCATGGTCACTCTATTAAAACAATTTGATCCATGAAACTGAATAGATTTATGTGTTAATTCCATTCATTAAATTTGATAGATTTATTGGTCAATTCAATCAATTTACTCTAAGATTTATTTAACACTTAACCAATTAGAATAATGAATTAAGTTCGATTATACTAAATCAATTTATTTTGATTCAAATAGGTAGAAGCTTGGGAAAAGTTTTTATTGGAGCCTAAGTAATATGAAAATATAAAAATCTAAATTTAAAAAGGAAAATTCATATTTTATTGAAAGCTAAATAATAAGGCTTAACATGTATTAAAGATAAATAGAAATTAAAAATATCTATTTTATTATTTATCCTTTTTTAGTTTTCCTTTTCGATTAAGAAAAAATAATAACATAATTTTATTTATTCGTGTCAGAATCTAAACAATCGATCAAGGGTCGTGATCATATTACTTATAATTTTTACATGTGTCAAGCTATGGCAAGAGGAATCAAGGTTTATTTATGAAAGAAGCAGAAAGTAAAAAAAGTATATATTTTATTTTATTTTTTGTTTTTCTTTTTAATTAAAGAAGAAGAATAACATAAGTTTTTTTTTTAATATGTGTCAGAATCTAAACGATCGATCAACACATGTCATAATCCTAGTAATTATAATTTTGACATGTGTCGAGCTTTCGTGGGAGTAACCAATGTTTATATAATAAGAAGATATATTCTTATAAACACCAAAGACATATAGATAAACAATATTTTCTATTTTACAAATAATACCATTAAATTTTTTTTAATGTAAATTTTAAATTAAATATTAATTTTGTTCATATTATTTCAGTTTACTAGTTAGAGAGATATGTTGGTACCGGATCCCACACGAAGATCCATTAGTTTGGGAATAACGCCACATGTAGATCACGTGATAATAATTATTACGCGGGATCAGCGAGGACGAATCGAATCGAGAAAAATAAGAAGTCGAACTCAACATCAGTTCGGAGTTACGAGTTGACCACCAGATCGAGGTGAAAAAGTGAATACTTGTAGAGATTCGAGGATGATGTAAAAAGCCCAAAAAAAAACTCATTCGATTCAAGAGTCAAGAAGATATGACGATTAAAGTCAGAATCAAAACGGACATATTTAAGACGAATCATGAAATTAATTAGCGGTATTTAATTCTCAATTTTGTATAAATATAATCCCAAAATGTTTCGTGAAGGAGAGAGATTTTTTATCTTGTTCTATCATTCTTGAGCAATAAACATTTGTTCTATTTTCCATTACTAAGCAATACATTTTCCTTTGCAAATTATTATCAATATTTCGGGTGTTGGATCCAGTATCCATTTAAGGCCAATGAGTCAGCGTTCCCCGCATGTGAGACGGTGCTTGAACGCGAGCTAAAAAAATATAAAATTAAGACTCGTGGAAAACCAAAAGTAAAAATTAAAGGAAAGCATCGAGACAAATTAAAGGAAAGCATCCATTAGTTTGGGAATAACGCCACATGGAGATCACGTGATAATAGTTATTACGCGGGATCAGCAAGGACGAATCGAATCGAGGAAAATAAGAAGTTGAACTCAACATCAGTTCGGAGTTACGAGGTGACCACCAGATCGAGGTGAAAAAGTGAATACTTGTAGAGATTCGAGGACGATGTAAAAAGCCCCAAAAAAAACCATTCGATTCAAGAGTCAAGAAGTTATGACGATTAAAGGCATAATCAAAACGGACACATTTAAGACGAATCATGAAATTAATTAGCGGTATTTAATTCTTAATTTTGTATAAATATAATCCCAGAACGTTTCGTGAAGGAGAGAGATTTTTTATCTTGTTCTATCATTCTTGTGCAATAAACATTTGTTCTATTTTCCATTACTAAGCAATACATTTTCCTTTGCAAATTATTATCTATATTTCGGGTATTGGATCCAGTATCCATTTAAGGCCAATGAGTCAGCATTCTCCGCATGTGAGACAGTGCTTTAGCGCGAGCTAAAAAAATATAAAATTAAGACTCGTGGAAAACCAAAAGTAAAAATTAAAGGAAAGCATCGAGACAAACCCTGTGGACAAAGCCGATGCTTTCCTCCTCTTCCTCACCACGAAGGGTATAGATAAAGTGAGGGAGAAACATGCCCTTGGGTTCAAACCCATCACCAGAAGAAAGTGGGGGACTCCCGGGGAAGTCAGGATGAGATTTAGGTCCCAGGAAACGGCTTGAGGACGCCAAAAAACGAGGAAAAGGCACGCCTTTGGGTTCAAACCCATTGCCGGGAGGAAGTGGGGGGCTCCTGGGGGGAATCAAGATGAGATTTGGATCTCGAGGAGCGGCTTGAGGACGCCATTGAAGAGGATAAATGATCTTCTTAAAGGAAAACAATGAAGGGTTTTCTTTGAAAAAGATGAAAGAATTTTTCTGAAAGAGGGTAAAAGAATATCAAACCATTCCAAATTTCGGGATTTATAGGGATGAAGTTCAAACGAAGGAGTTTAATACAAACAATTAAGATTGAAGTGTGTTGGTTCCACTATGTCTCTCGGATTTGAAAAATTTCAATATCCGAGGGACAATTACTGGCATGCATGAGCTTAGGCCTGGGCATAAAAACCGAACCCGAAAACCCGAACCAGAACCGAACCGAAAAAACCGGTTCGGATAGGGTATGTGTATTACCAAATTACCCTACTGGGTCCTGTGTAGTCCTACCCGTGGGTATCGGCTAAAACCTGGACCCGAACCGATACCCATACGGGTACCCATAAACCCGATAATAAAGACACTTATGAGTATTTAGGGTTTTTACATTTTCGGTTTTGTGATTTTGCTTTGTGTAACTTGGATTTTGTTATCACTTCTCTATCATCTTTAGTCATTAGATGTTAATTTGGAGTTATATTTTCTGTTTTATGAGTTTTGTATGTGTTTGTGTATATTAAATTAGATGTGTTTTCGGGTAATTGGATTATATTTCGGGTATATGGGTAGATTTCGAGTATATTAGGGTATTTTATACCCGAACCAATATAGTACCCATTTTTTCGGGCATTTATAGGTTCTTAAATTTGAAACCCAAACCGACCCGAACCGAAACCGAACCGAATATTCATAATTACCCTATTGGGTAGTAAATATATAAACCCGATAGATCCAGACCCGATTGGGTTCTACCCGAACCCGGACCTATTACCCATATGCCCAGCCCTACATGAGCTGCTCATTTAAAGACATAAAACCTAGGAGTTCCTAGGTCATCATAACCACCAAAACAGTCGTATGGTCCAAAGGCCTCTTAGCCCAATTTTTTGTGTCAAAAAAAAAACGACAAGGATCTAACAAAGAAAAATGATCAGTTCAGGCCGCGAACCGGTTAACTGTACGCGGGTGTGTCCAAACACTCAAATGGTGCACCAAATCTGAAGCCGAGCCCCATCCTCGCAGTTTACCGAGGATAACTGTTCAGAGTTTTCCTTTAAAAAAGGTAAGGGTATGATCAACCCATTTTCTATTGAAAAACAACTCGCCCTAGAGTTTTGAATAAGTTGGACCTTGCAAACCCGACACATTTTTCCATACCTTACCAACGAAAAACGGCCAAGGAGCGTTCCATAGATAAACACAAGAACTACGAGTTCAAAAAGCCCCCTTGGGAAAGCATATTTCTAGTTACCTTGCAAACACTCTAAGGGGTAAAAGCATAAGTCTTGATAAAAATATATATATTTGGGACAGTCCCCAAGATAAGTGGATGCAACCACATTTAGGAGTCCCCGGAAGAGGATTCGACACCTTTCAAAGGTTCGACTCTGAGGGCATCTTCGGATGCAAGTTCCGCTGCCAGGGGTTGTATCATCGGATCGACCGGCGTAGTGTCCACAGGAGCAACACCGATGGAGGAGTCGTACCATGAACCAAATACTCCAAGTTATAATTCAAGAAGGGATTATAACCTTTAAGCCTAACCATTTGAGGAAGGTCAAGAGAGGCCTCCAAGTCCGGCGGAGTAGCGTTATTCACAGGGGGTTCCAGGTCAAAATCTAGAAGAGGAGGAGAGTCTGCAAAATCCAAAGCAAAT
>VBRH01001471.1:0-17790 GCA_014578085.1 Cardamine resedifolia
GTGTTGAGCAGTAAACTGTTGTTGTGTTTGTTGTAAAATGTTCAATAATATTTATGAGAATATTATGGTTGTGTGTTTAAATGATTAATTTGTTGAGTTTTATCCGAAAAAAATAAAAAAATATCGGATGTTTCAACTTGGTTCTCCAAGATTGACTTGGCATCAGAATTTCATCAGATTTCCATCAATGAGGTAGATATCCGGAACACGGCTTTCAGATCTCGTTATGGCCACTACGAGTTTGTGGTGATGCCATTTGGGTTGACAAATGCACCGGTTGCATTTATGAAATTGATGAACAGCGTTTTCCAAGAGTATCTGGATGAGTTTGTGATCATCTTTATTGATTATATCTTGGTGTATTCGAAGAGCTGGGAGGAGCATGAGGTGCATCTGCGTGTGGTTCTTTCGAAGCTACGGGAACAAAAGTTATTTGCTAAGTTGAGCAAATGTAGCTTCTGGCAGCGAGAGATCGATTTTCTGTGTCACATTGTCTCTGCGGAAGGAGTGTTGGTAGATCCGGAGAAGATCCAGGCCATTAGATTAAGGTTAAGGGAACCTTGGATTTTTGGTTGTTATGCTTGTAAAGGTTAAGGGAACCTTGGATTTGTGGTTGTTATGCTTTGTTGAGATTGATTGTGAAGTTTCATGGCTTGATTTGATGTTTTAGAATTTTGTGAAATTCTGGATCTAGTTTCAGCATTTTGGCGGAAAATGCTGTGAGTTCTTGGTGAGTTTGGGTGCTCAGGGTTGAGCGGGTGCTTAGGGTTGAGCGGGTGCTCCGGGCTGAGCGGGTGCTCAGCTCCTAAATTCTGATTTAGCTTTCCTTGGTGTGGAATTGCTTTTTGTTGTTGGAGATTTAATTTGTGTTAATTATTTCTTCGTGTTATTAATTGTTGGTTGCTTGCTTTGTTTGTGCTTGTTGGTAGCTTGTTGTTGGGAGGATCTCTCACTCAGCGTTTGGTTTACCAAATGTTGATGCATCATTTTTGTCGATGCAGGTAAAGATAAAGTGTGATCATGGAATCGAGCCGGCGAAGAAGGGATGATTAGGACTCGGGGTTTATTTTGCAGTTTTTGGACTTAAATTGTATTTTTGTTGTATTGTTGTCTTTGCTTTCGCTGCTGAATAATGTTTATGTTTAAATTGTTTAATTATTAGTTATGCAAAAAAAAAAAAAAACTAATGTTGTTTCATACCTTAATCTGCTTTTGAGACTTAACTCTTTATTTTAAAGTCTTAGGTTTATTTAATCAGCTTTTAGTTGTGATATATATGAACTATTTTATGCTTTTGAAATGTTTATTATGTTTTGTCCTTTCACAACTGCAGTCACACTAGATTCCTCTTTTTTTCAAAATAATTTTTTTTTTCAAAATCGTTTTGTTTCATTAGAATGATAATGTCTCAAATCTTTTTTTTTGAATTATATAAATGATAAATAATTTATTCCGAATTCATGTTTTTAAACAAGAAATATTTATTCGAATTTAAATTTACGAGTAGTTTATTTCATAATTGATAGTTTTGGTAAGTTTTGATCAAAGTTATATTTAGCCTTTTCTATCATTTATGTTTTGTATTGGGCCTATTAAACCAAACATAACTTATCTATATGTTTTCAACAAACAAAATAATTAGGCCCAATAGTAAAAACTCTACATATTATAAAGTATTTAGTAAATTGATAATTGTATGACATTTCAATTTCATTAATTTTTAATACTTAACTAACTACTGAGAAAATATAGAACTTTAAGTCAAAATCAAACATATATAAACATAAATTAATTTAAATTAATCAATATCTATGTGTGCAATAATGTAATCATATGAACTGAAATTTTTATCAATTATATGAAATAATTAAAACATAATCTGTAAATATTGAAAATCTCCAAAAAAACACTATATTTGGTTTTAAAAATCTACTATTAATATTTATTTCTCTCCCGCGCGATGCGCGGGTTAGTATCTAGTTTTAATTAATAACAAATCAATGAGTTTCAAATGTTTAAAATAAATCAGGATAGAAAATAAATTAAATTTCTATATATGAAAATAATTTAAATAAAACTACATTTTTATAATTGTAGTTGAATAAGATTTTTGTTTAGAAACTGTACCTGTTGTGAGTCTTTGTCAGAAAAATCACTGATCAAATCCAAATTATTAATGATTTTCAAGACCTTATATGTATCATGCTTGTAAACTAAATGCTCCCGATCAATAGCAATTTTGCACAAAAAAGTCTTCCCAACAACATCAGTGATAGAATGAGGCATCAAGTCACACTCTTGGATCTAATATATAAAAATATAAAGGTAAAGTGAAATAATGGCTAATAATTGTGGCAATACCTTATTGTTAACTAAAACCAAACCTCTTCATGATTTTTTGGTGCTAACTCAGAAGCAGTATGACCAATGATCTGCATTGCAAGATTATCAAAAATAAGTAACTTCATGTTTCCCGTTCCATCCATAACACGTAAGTGCAATTTGAACCTTAAGAACAAAAATAGAAACGTATTAGATGGAACTAAAAGCAAGTAAAATATAATTTGGAACTGCTAGCAATTCCATATGTAATTCATCAAAAATTAGGTTGTTTAATTTAAAAAAAACCTTGCCACAAGGCGTGGATTGTCAGAATTGCACTTAAGACAATGGTATTTGTGAGGCAAGACAACATCAGAATCATCATCAACATCATCATCAACACAAACAGTTACAACTTTCTTTGAACAATCTTTGCAACTCCAATAATACCACCCCATATCCGAATCAACATTATCAATAGTACACATAACAATGCACTTATAAACCTATAGTCATAATAAAAATCATAATTAGTGCATAAAAGATCAATAATATCACTTGAGAAAAAGTTTTTGTTTACAACATAATATTAGAAAATACCTCTTTCGATTCTAGAACCTCACCAATGGTCTTCCGAGGAGTGTGGACAAATAAATCATCTTTGTCAGAAACACCAAGAGCAACAACATGCGGGTTTGAATTCACAATTGTTAAAACACCTTTATCCTTTGGCAGACTTCCACATTTTATCATATATATTAAATAACTGGATCTATAGAGATACAAAAATAAACTATAAATATGTAAATAATACTTACATCTTTTTGAAAATTTTAACATAAGGTATATAATCAGGATTAAGTTTGACATCAGAGCAATTGTATGCATTAGAGATTGAACGATTGTCTGTAACAAAATAAATAGATGAGAAAATGATTTCGTGTAACTATTTAAAAAGAAAAAAATCTTGTTAATACGATAATATACCTTTCCAAACTTTTATCTTGCCGTATTTGATTACACAAATGATTACGGATCTAGGAGAAGTTTGCAGATTCGTGTTAACATAATCCGCAAATGTACCCCACAGAACAACAGGCAGTCGCACATCACTAAGGTAGTTTGTATTGTAAATGGTTAACAGAATTATATTTCTGAAATAATAAATGTGAATCTAGATAGTTTTATAAAAACTTATAAATATTGACTTACTGTTCATCACGTAGCTCGATAGTGAGCTTTTGGTGTCTTTTCCATTAATAGGAATCTCTTCCATGTGAGTAATGCTCATCACTTGGCCAATGACATCTACAAAATTAATGGACAATGTATTATAAAGTGATACAACGCTATTCAATAAAACATAACCAAAAACTGTGTATAATATGGAGATATATAATGACTTACCAACCAACAAATCTTCATTGAGTGTTCCATCAAGAATTTCTTCAAACTTACATGGATTAAAACCGTCAAGATCAGCAAGTAAAATATCACAGTTTCGGATTTTCGTATGTGGAAGAAAGCCGATCCTATAAGGATGACTTGTTGTCCGATACATTCCAGCAGAATGAAACAAAGTAAAGTTGATCAAGATCTTTGAATCACCCTCTTCCACATGATCTTGAAACAGAAACACCAAATCCTTCCTGATAGAGGCCTGAATTTTGTCATCCTATAACCAAAAATAATGTATTCAATGGTTATTAAAAATGCAAAATTGTTGTAATAAAAATACACCGTACACTCATTTATTAAAAAAAAAAAATAATATTCAACATAGAAATTTATTCATCATGATAAACATATATATTCGTATATTAAAAAAAAGAAATATTAAGATTAGTAAAATGAGAAGTAGTGGTTAGTGTTAGTGTGTAACATTTTATAATGTTAGATGAACGGGTGTATAACTATTAATGAAAAATAATAGAACATAAAAGTAACTAACTTTAGCATCCAGCAAAATAATCTCAATTGTTTCACCAGCAGCAGAGTATTGTTTCCACTTTCTTATAATCTTGACCATTATTTTCCACATATTCTTAAAAGGTTTTAAATCCGAAACACTTGAAAAAGAAGCCATGGGAAATCAAAATTAGATAGTTTGGAAACTTGTTTGTTTTGCTTGTGGAGGTACTGATGTTGAAGGTCGAGTATATTCTCTATTTATAGAGATATTTAGACTTAGTGATCAAGAATTAAAATTTGAAAAAGATTTTCGGAGGGAACATTAGTTATTGTTAAGATGTGATAATTAAGAATGATTTATTGTTAAAATTGAAAATTCGAATATACATAATATTTTTAAAAAAATCTGGCAGTATTAGTATTCCTAAATTTTGGCAAGATATAATATGAATTTGGTAAGTAAGATAATAAGTTAAGATATTATATATAGATTTAAATTTGAAAAAGATTTCCGGAGGGAACATAATTTATTGTTAAGACGTGATAANGTGATAATTAAAAATGATAATTAAGAATATTTTTTCAAAAATCTGGCAGTATTAGTGTTCCTAAATTTGGGTAAGATATTATATGAAATTGGTAAGTAAGATAATAAGTTAAGATATTATATATATATATATATATATTTAAATTTGAAAAAGATTTCCGGAGGTAACATAATTTATTGTTAAGATGTGATAATTAAGAATATTTGAATAAAAATCTTGCAGTATTAGTGTTCCTAAATTTGGGTAAGATATTATATGAATTTGGTAAGTTAAAATTTGAACATAAATCTCGCAGAATTAAATCGTAATGTATGTTAATAATTTTTTGAATTCAAAAAGTTAGAAAATATTCGTAAAGATGTTTAAAAGATTTACCTAAAAGTTTTATTAATTTTGAATAGTTATAAATTAATATAGTAATAATTTGTTTTTATTAATTTTTATTCATGCATATAATATAACTTTATAATATATAATCTAATAAAGTACATAATATGTTATATACATCTATAGTATAAATTTATTCAAAAGATTAAATAACATATAACATATAACATATAAACATACATAATACATAATATTTTCAAAAGATTAAATAATAGGAAGAATATATACATATAAATTAATTTCCGTGTTTATAAATTATTAATCATAACATATGTAGAAAAAATGCATATTATTTTATTGTAAAGCTAATGTTTTTTTTGTATTTATAAGACATAATATCAAATTAAAATGAAGAGGAAATAGTATTATTAGAAGTTAGTATGAAATATTTAAAAAATGAATAGAAAGGGAGAGAGAGAAATTAAAGAATTAAGATATAATTAAATCTTAAATGAGTTATGTAAAAAAATATTAGATTAGAATATAGTTATATGTCTAATGGCAAAAAATGTAATTAGTCTAGTAATGCTAGCCTTGTTTTAAAAAGTCTCTAAGAATCACTTTGGTGACGCCACGTCAGCATGACATCCCCGTAAATACCACGTCAGCATGACATCCCCGTAAATACCACGTCAGCATGGCATCCCCGTAAATACCACGGGAGGTCAAAGTTTTTCTTGAAAGTGTGATTCTCTAATAATGTATATTAGATAATTGTTTTAGAAAAAGAGGTAAAAACATGTTTGGTTAGAGAAGAAAATAATTTACATAAATTTATTTTTCTATATGAATTTTTATATAACAATTTCATTATTAACATATTAAAAATCTAGATCATGTCCAATAGTTTATTTTTATCTCATTTTATCGTTTATTTTTCGGGCAATCGTGTGAGAACTTGAAAATGGATCTGGTGACCGGCATCTACGCTCTTGCTCAAATCTAGGCGAGTCGCTCTTCCGACAAGATCTATGTTGTTTCTTTGCTCTCTCCTGGTTCTTCCGGTCAGATTTTATCTCGCATTCCAACCGAATATCTTGTCCCTCTCATATTTTTTTTCACTCACTGAAGTCTTTCGTCATTCATTGTCTCCTGGTGTTTTTCGAAAATATCCTCTAGCTGAGACCTTATGTCACCAATTCTCGATTTTTAATTCCGATCTTGGCCTCTATTTCTGAAGATGTTAGTTCTCGAGGCTTCCTTTCTTTTCCGTCTTTGGATTCTCAACCACTATCATCTTCAATATCCAGCATAAGTCCCAATGTCTTTCTCCCGTCTCCGGATCCAAATTTTTTCTCTGATTTAGATCTTATCTTGGTTCTCAACCGAATATCGTTTCCCTCTTGCACATTCAGTCACCGAAGTCATTCGCCATTCCCCATCTCCTACCGTTTTCCGACAATATCTTTTAGCTCAAGCATTCTGTCACCAACTCTCGATTTTTTATTCCTAGATTAGGGCTATTTCTGAAGATGTTTTGTTTTCGCAGCTTCTTTTTTCGTGTTCAAATTTTTATCCACCATCATCTTTAATCTCCAACAAAACCCCCACCGCCTTTCTCCCTCATCTGAATCCCTATTTATGTATGAAAATTGGCTCCAACGGAAGCAACTCTCTTTGAGTGAATCTGACTTATTCATTTTAAGAGAGAACAACTCTGATTTTTTTTTCTCTTTGGGAGATATCATTTACACCTTCTTTATCTTCTATGAGATAATATTTCCTTCAATTTTCATGTCCAATATATGTGTTATTTTTTTTTTTGTAAACCGAGAATAATTTGTATTTTCCTAACCAATTTGTTATATTGATGCTACTGGTTTACATATTTGAATGACTGGGTTGATATTGATGAATCTCCTCGTGTCCATGTATAACAAGTAGTCATTATTCATCATTTTCGAATTCTCATTATTTATTTTTTCTACAATATATCGTCTCAAATTCTCGATTGTTCATCCTTCTTTATTTAGAGTATTTTTTGTACTTATAACTTGTTTGATGTTCAGTTTTTTTTTGTATTCTTGACAAATATTTCTCACGAAAAATCTAATTTTATAGTTTCTTGTCAAAATTATGATTATGTAATTTATTGAATTTCATATAATTATTTAAAATCTTATTATTTTATGATGATAAAATTATTACAAAAAATAAGTGTTCATGGATCAATATTTAACCATTTGATCCATGAAATTAAATAAATTTCTGTGTTAATTCGATCCATTAATTTTGATAGATTTATGGGTTAATTCAGTTAATTTAGTCTAAGATTTATTTAATACTTAAGAAATTAGAATAATTAATTATGTTGGATTATACTAAATCAGTATTTTTTGTTTATATAATTGAAAGCGTGTGAAAAAATTATCAGAGCTTAAATAATATAAATATAAAAATCTAATTTAGAAAATGAAAGTTTAAATTTTAAATGAAATAATAAGAGTTAACTTATATTAGGGAAATGAAAAGTAAAAATTATCTTTTTTTTGTTGGTTTTCTTTTTTATTAAGAAAACAAATAACACAATTTATTTTACAGGTCATAATCTAATCTAATCGATCAACTCACACATGTCATGATCTTGTTAAATATATTTTTGACATGTGTCGAGTTCTCGAGAGGATTTAATGATCTAATATATAATAAGATATTATCTGGAACCCTAATATCTGACTTCAAAAAAGTGTTTGATAAATCATAAATATTAACACAACAACACATAAAATTCTTCAATTTAAGCTCAACCAATAAAACGATGGTTAGTTTTTTTTTTCTAATTTAAAAAGAAAGTTAGTTTGTCTGTATGAGTTTTTTTTGTTGATAAGTTCATCCATCCTTAAACATACAAAGAACTTATCAACAAAAACCATACCGAAACCAACCGTCGTTTCAAATTAAAAAAAATACCATAGTTTCATTGGTCAAACTTGAATTGTAAAATTTTGTGTATTGATGTGTTAATCCTTATAATTTACAAATGTTTTTTCAAAAGCAATGGAACCGGTTGAATTCGGTTGCTTTAGAGAAAGAGACGAAGGATAATTAGAAAAATTGGGGTTTTGGAGGATATCTTATTATCTAAGTTCTGGTGAGAAAATTCAAAGTTTATATAAGATATATTAAACAAAAATTATGTAATTATTTATAAATAAATTTATATGTTAATACTTTTGCACCTAAATCACTAAATAATATTATTATAATAACAAAAAAATTAAGTAAATATTTTTAGATTGAATTAAAAATATTTTCATATTGAAAGAGATGAAAATGATATAATAATTTTAAATTGATATTATTTATTATAATACATATATTATTTAAAAATAAATTTTTATCTAAAATTGTTATCCTGTACTATCTCTATTTTGTATTTTCTAGTATTCATATATTTGTTACACACCACCTATTATATTTTCAACTATTTAAACATTTATTTTATACTGTTTTGATTCACTTTATCCATACTTATTCTATCAAATCGGCATAATCCATTTTTACCATTTTGGTCCAAAATGTTCTCCAATTTTATTTTATTATCGTGGCCATTTCCCCAATTTATTTCTTTTTCATTTGGACATCCTCAATATATTTTTTTTTCTTTTTTCCAATATTTCGCTGTCCTTAAATCGATTTCACCTGCAACCTACCAGTTTTTTTTTCTTTCTCCGAACGTTCTCTCTTCTCAGTCTATCGTCAAGCGTCACCACTCTCGCCGTTGACTTAACCTGTGACTCCGACGCCGTCAATTTCCACCTCCGTAAACTGTAATTTCTTCATTTTTGAGCTCGTTTCTTCTCTTGGTTTGGTGTTCGATTCTGAGTTTATCTGTTGATTGTATGATAAATTTCCGTTTTGGCTCATCAATTTTAAATTCTATGTTAGATAATTTATGAACATTGCTTAATTTTTCATATTATTGGATTTGAATAGTTCGGCGAGAAGACAATGGTGATGGAAGTTACAGAAACTGAGCGATGGTGCGTCGTAACCGGTGGTAGAGGATTCGCTGCAAGGCATCTTGTAGAAATGCTCATACGCTATGAGATGTTTCACGTCCGTATCGCCGATTTAGCTCCGGCGATACAGCTCGATCCTCGTGAGGAGACTGGACTTCTCGGTGAAGCAATTAGATCTAATCGAGCTCAATACGTCTCTGCTGATCTCCGGAATAAATCTCAAGTCGTCAAAGGTTCGAAATAGTTTATTCTTCGATTTCGTTCAGTTGTAGAATTCCTGTCTGTGTTTTGGTATCTGAATATAAAGTTGAACAGCTTTTGAAGGAGCAGAAGTGGTATTTCACATGGCAGCTCCAGATTCATCGATTAATAGTTATCAGCTTCAGTTCTCAGTTAATGTTCAAGGTTTGAAGAAGAAACTACAATCTGTAAATTTCTCTGTGTTATTAGTTTTTTTGTTTTCTTTTACAACTTCTTTTATGGATTTGTGTATGGTAGGGACAACAAATGTAATTGATGCTTGTGTTGAGGTTGGAGTGAAGAGGCTAATCTACACAAGTTCTCCAAGTGTCGTGTTTGACGGGGTCCACGGTACTTCGAATTGCAATGAAACAATGCCATACCCACCCAAGGTGTTTCTCTTGTTGTTTAAGAAGTTGAGATTTAGAGGATTATGTGAAACTCTTCATTTTTCACTAAAAGATTATAGATATGAAAACTTGGATGCATCATATGCGTGTGTAGCTGTTTTTGAGCTTCTGTTTACTGAGAATCTCCAATTTTTTCAGCACAATGATTCGTATTCAGCAACAAAAGCTGAAGGGGAAGCTTTGGTCATGAAAGCGAATGGAAGAGATGGACTACTCACTTGTTGTATACGTCCTAGCAGCATATTTGGTCCTGGTGATAAATTAATGGTTCCGTCTCTTGTTGCTGCTGCCAGGGCTGGGAAATCTAAGGTTGGATCTATTTTGTTTGTTTATCTCTTTGGTCATCTAAATGCTATCTATCTTCCTTTTTACTTTTTATGATCTTCTCTCTCCTTTTTGGTGCTGGTTTTATCATTCTTGTTACTTCCACCTTAGTGTATGTAATCCATGAACGTGTTGCATATTGAAAGATTTGATATTTTGCAAGATGTGCTTAATCTATCTAACGATATGGCATGCTTCTGGATGTGTTATCTGCATATTATTTGCTTTGCCTAGCACATTCAATAACTTACTTTACATTTACGATTCTTTTTGAATTCTTTATTGTTCAGTTCATTATTGGTGATGGGAGTAACTTCTATGATTTCACTTATGTCGAAAACGTTGTTCATGCCCATGTCTGTGCTGAGCGAGCTCTAGCATCAGGAGGAGAAGTATGTGCAAAAGCCGCAGGCCAGGTATTTGGTTTCAGTTGATTCCATGTTGTAGCTGTCTATTATCATAGTGGCAGTATGTTTTGCCGCTGTTCTTATTTTATTGTATTAGTATATATGTACCTCTCTAAGTTTTAGTCTGATCTATTATGAATTAGTGTATAATATATCTCATTTCTGCTCTTTAGGGATATAAGGAGTCAGAAAGTTGTATGCAATACCTGAAAACATATATACGAGTTTGGCTCCAGTCTGGTTGTACTTGTACAATTAAATCGTTTCTCGTTGCTCTTCTTAGACTTAATTTTCTTTTAGGTTGGGTTATATGGTGAGATTACATAGATTAGACTTAGATTTCTCTTAGACATATACTACATGGAAATTTTGATTGGAGGGATTTTTGAAAGAAAACTGCCCACATTTTCTTGAAGTACGGCATTTTTTCTGATAGAAGTTAATCTCCTCATACTCTATTGAGGGAATATATGATGTCTGGAAATCCTAGCTGTAGCTTAATCTGACACGAAATGGCTGTGCAGGCATACTTCATTACCAACATGGAGCAAATTAAATTTTGGGAGTTTATGTCACAGCTTCTTGAAGGACTTGGCTATGAAAGGTATATAGTTTTTAAACGCAAGCTACAAGAAGGTTCTTCCACTTTTTGGGGTTTTCTACTTCTGGTGTGTTAGTCGTAGTTAAAAGTTCCGTAGAAAAATTCACCGAGTACATTTGATTTGTGTTTATCCAAGATAAATTAACAAAAGTTGGTAAATTATTACATTTCTTTCAGGCCAAGTATAAAGATACCTGCAAGTGTCATGATGCCAATAGCACATCTTGTGGAGCTAGCGTATAAATTACTGGGACCATACGGGATGAAAGTACCAGTGCTAACACCTTCTAGAGTTAGGCTACTCTCTTGCAACAGAACTTTTGATTCTTCAAAAGCAAAAGATCGTTTAGGCTATGCTCCTGTTGTGCCACTTCAGGTTTTTATACAATCTTTTCTTTCGTTTGAGACAGAGATCGATATATTTTCTGCTTTGGGTTATTACTTATCCTTTCACTTTCATTGTTTGTGTAATGCATAACTGTAGGAAGGTATAAAGAGGACAATAGACTCGTTCTCACACTTGGCAGCTCAAAACCAACCCAAAAAAGAAGGTACTTATGGCTATTATCTCTAAAGTTTTGCTTTGAAATCAAATCATATGACTAAGGTATCAAAATTCATATCATTGTGATTTAATGCTTAGGATTAGAGCTGTAAAATCTGGCTGGATAAACCAATCTAATCCGAACCGCAATAATGACGCAAAAACCTGAAACCATGTTTTAATATTGATTTATATGGATTCACTTTTCGAACTTTCTTTGGGAACTAAGGATATATTTGATTAAAACCTGAATCTGAACCTAAACCGAAAGCATATCAAATCTAGGTACTATGATTCATAAACCGAAAAATCCAAACGTAAGTCCGGATTAAACACTGGTAATATTTGGTGTTTATACTGAGAAAGTCTTATATGGTGGCATATGATCTTTTTGCAGTTACCGTTACACATCAATGGAAAAAGCAGATTCTCATTGCCATAGTGATTCTGATTACTCTCTATCACAACTTTGTTGCAACCACCGGATCTTCTTCTTCCGTCATGACTGCTTTTTCCACGGTTTTGTTGGTAGCATCGATTTTTATGTTCATCAATGGCATTTTACCAGAGAAAATGAAATTGTTCCGAAGCAAGAAGAATGACTAAGGAGAAGATTTACATCTCACAACAAATCTCATTAAATGCATATTTTGAGCTTTTTATCAGGTAATGGCTTAAATTTTATTCCCAACAAATTGTGAAACATATGGATGTTATGCTTGGTTTAAGTTGTTTTTATTTTCCCTTTGTAACTGCAACTTTCTAATAATATTAATAAAATCATTAGAAATGGATTTATAACTAACTAATCTATATTGAGTTTTTTTCAATTCAATTTCTGTTACTAACTTAATTCTTTTATTTTGACTGGGAAAGTAATTGTAATAATCTGTTTTTATTTTTTATTTTGTTTCGAAAGAAAGACAACATAAAACTACTATTATATTCGATTAGGAATTACATTGGCACACGTACAAATTACTAATTTATAACATTTGTGTTTTTTTGATAAATAACTTTTTAGTGCCGTATAAGTGAAAACAAAATATGTATACATTCTTTTTTCGGTAAACATGTATACATTTTTTATTGTTTTACAAAGCTAATTATGAGTACTATATTAGTATCCACGCGAGATTTCAATATTAAAATGTTAGAAAAATTGTTAAATTATTCATAAATATTAATATAATCATTAATGAAAAATACAATTATATTAAACGGTAACTCGTTAGTCGCTACATAATTCTATCATCTGTTATACATATTTTTAACTCTAAATATTAATATATTTTTAACCAAAACTATATATAAACAATATTTTTAAGAATTTTCATAAAAATATATATTAGCATGTGCTACTAAACTAATTAGTAATCACATTTTTTAAAAAAGATATGTTACTTATAAAATATAAGTTTTTGAATAAAATACAATCTTTTTCTTATTTGTAATCAAAGTTTATAGGATCTTTCATCTACTCATTCTAATTGAATATTCATCTATTTCTTATCCAAAATACAATCTTTTTCTTTAAAACTTATTGTTCCTCTATTTTTCTTAAGTTTCAAGGTTAGTTGGGTTTTCATATCATAATATTATTACTAGATTTATACCTCTACGCATTGCGCGGAATTTAATTTTAAACCACTAACAGTTCGAATCATTGAATATATATATAATTAATTGAAATTTTAAAAAATATATTATCGAGAATATAAAATATAAATTGTCTAGAATAAGTTTTTGGTAAATTTTTTTCCAACGCTTTTTCACTACCATTTTTTGTCATCTTCGAAGCGCATTATTTTCATATTCTCTTCGCTCACATATAACAAATAGGATTATGAACTAATTTTTAACCCATATTAAAACTAAATTCCGATGTTTCTATAATTGTTTATCATTTGGTATTTTATTTTCGTATATTTTAATATTGTTTCTATACATTTTAATTTATTTTGTCTTATCTTCATGTTCATTTTCTCTATTAACTTATGTTTATAAAACTATCAGAAAATATAATTTTCATCAACTTGGGTTTCTATCATTTTTAAATTATTTTTTACTTTTATTTCTTTTATAATTATAATTCTCTTAATGCTCATTAACTACTATATTTAAATAATGATCATTTAAAAGGTTTGTATTTACAATGGAATTCATTTTTAATAAGAAAAATTATTTAATGACATTTTTTTATTAAATAACTAATATGATGATGTGGACACTCTAAATGAAGAGAGAACTCTCCCATTATATAAATAACTAGGAGAGAATATATTTAGATTTATACTTTTGTTCTAATATGTTAGCTAAATATATAAATTAAATGATACATAAATTTTGTTTCTAAATATTTTTTTTTAATCCTAATTTTATAGTAATAGTTTTTCTTTTGAATATTGAGTTTAAACTTTTAAAATCACACATTTTTCTAATATTTTGTTTTAAAATTTTGAGTGGGTAATGTAAGATCAATGTAATTCTAAATAGATTTATTTGAACCAACTTTTAGACATTAAATTAATTTTTAAGAGATATTTTTTCAAAGTTTGATAATGATAAAAACTTATAAATGATTTCACTCTTTTTAAAAGTCATTTAAAATTTACTTTTACCACCCAATTATTTTTAAGTGTTATTAATTTATATATTATTACACGGATATGAATAAATCATCGGCTACTACTATTGTAACTTTCCCATAAATTCTAACATGATGTATCACACTTTAGAAATATCTAATCCTCATTTTATTTAAACATATTGATTTGTGTGCATACAACTTAATTATTTTATAAATATATTTTATTTTGAATATTAGTATTTAGTTTATTACATATTTATTTTAAATTTCATATTTAATTTGAAGAATAAATGATTTATAAAGTCTTGAATTTTAACTTTGTTTATTTGTAGAACTTTAGTTATTTTACGTAATCTTTAGTAATTACTGTATTTTTAAAAAGTGATAAGGGACATACTTTTTTAAATATGTTGAAAAAAAAGAGTGATGTGTCACTCCAACAGATGAGGAAACTCATTTGAAAGATTATGAAAATTTGACATGTGTCCAACTATTAATTACCTATAGAAAATCCATTAATTTGAACTAAATTATTTTAAAATTATATAAACATAACCATAAATTAAATTTGAATTTTTTCAACCAATTTCACTAACATGATTTAATGATTATGTAGCAACTTATTTGAATTTTATATGAAAAAATTAACTAACACAAAAGACTGTCATGTGGTTATTTATTTGGAATTCTTGTATGATTATAATTGATAACTTTGATAACGTTGTTTTGATAAACTTATAATGGAGAACTGTGTCCGAGCTCGAGTCGACTTTCTTGATACATTAATGCCTAATTAATTTTGGATTTTTTCATATTCTTTTGTTTTGTAGTCTATAGTTTTTTGGTCATGATATTCTACTGATGTCAAAGATGTGCTCTCTAAATCTCATATTTCGGTTTTTATAAGACATTTACATGAATTCTCAACTCTGTTTATGTTTATGATTTCATATGATAATTTTTCTACACTCATGATATCTGAAAATTTTCACGGATTAAACTCGTAACTCAATTCGTTTAGAAGAAGATCATCGCGCGTATGCGCATATATTGCTAGAATTGGGCAATCATGATGTACATGTATTGTTAGAATTGGGCAACCGTGAAAATATTATATATCATGAATAAATTAATAATTAATTATGCATAAGTTTTTTCATATTTTCTTTTTACAATTTACATCTTTTTAACAATGACAGTACTTAACAATGTATTGTGTGTCGCATGTATTTAATAATGTTCTATTGGTATTTTCTTTATGCCTAATATATGCTCTCTAAATCTCATATATTGGTTCTTATAAGACATTTACATAGCTTCAACTTTGTTTTGTGTTCATGATCTTATATGATATTTACTAAGTTATTATTGAATCCAAAATTTTATGACATTTGAGAATTCTCACAAGTTTAATAAGCTTGTAATTGAATTTGATTATAAAGAAAACCATGTGTATGCGCGCATATTAGTCTAGTATATGCAAATCATAAATAAACTATAAAGACAATACAATTTTGTTTTCACGTACATATTTGTATTATAACACATGAAAATAAACATTATTTAGAGTGATATTTAAAAAAAAACAAATTTGTTAAATAATTATTATTCAAATTCTCATATATCATGTCGCTTTTTCATTTTTCTTTTTCTTTTTTATTTTGTTAGTGTAATGCATCAGTTAAAAAAGCTTAAGTTCTTATTAAAAAAAAATTAAGTTTCAACATTTTTCCGTTGCTAAAAAAAAAAATGTTTTTAGAATTTTTAATTGATCTTCCGAGGGCCGGAGGAACAATGAAGTGCATCTCTCTCCCGAATTTCGGAAATGAAGTGAAAGCCATTCTCGCGGAGCTTTAAGATTCAGGCTGAAGAAAGATAGTGACTAACACAATATTTAAAGAGATATTATAATTTTATTAAAAAAAAAACAAGATATATTACAAGAAAAAGGGTAAGAGATATATACTAGTATTAATAAAGATTGTTAATTGAAGTACTGTGTGTGAATAATGAAATATCGATGGCTTCTTGAGTTAAATATTTGTTTCTGAAACATCTTAGCAAATCTTCATCATATTTTGCATGAGATGTGAAGAAAACCATAAAAAAAAAAAAAGAGATATGAAGAAAACAAACTAATGATTCATAAGAGTAATCTTGTTCAAAAAGAAGAAGAAGAATAAATGAAAGACATATGTAAATTAAGCTTTGTAAAACATGAGTCTTTAACTATCTGGCGTTTTTTCTTTTTGCATACTCATTGAGGACTAGTTTTGTCCTCTCATCATCCTCCTGCTTGACTTGCTTTTCAAATGCGCCAAGTCTAGACATGTTTTGATCATATAAACGCTTTTCTAAATCGATTTGATGTTTCCTTTCCTCTCCTGCATGTTGCTTGATTTGCACTAAACTTGGAATATAAACGCACAAATCTCGGCTACAGTTTCTGTCGGCATGTTCTTCTCCAACATTCACTTGTCGTCTAAAGTATCCAGCGTCTCCAATGATGTTAAGTCTATGGTAATCCATGTCATCAAAACCCATGGCGACTTTCTTCTCCTCGTCAATGAAGTAACTTCAACTTATAAATTGAACAAAACTGTCAAATCCCGTTTCCACTCTCAAGAACTGGCTCCACAAGATCTTTCCGGCCTCAATCTTAGTCGAAATCCATATATCAAACTCATATGGATTTACTTCGTTGTGCGATAAACTCATATCTTCTCTAAGACAAGATAAAGTCACATAGTCATCATCCCCAGCACTAATTAAAGGGTAGAGGCAAAAGCGACCCAAATCTCTTACTTGTAAAATCAAAACATATTATGTGATCGTCTACTCCATTGTCTATACCCTCTTCTAAGTTTCTCTTTGAAGCACAAACGTAAGTGTTTCCCTTAAGAGAAACGCCAGGGTTACCAAACATCTTACACCAGTGTGGAGTTACATCAAGAGTCCTCCTTAAATCCGAGTCAAAATCGTATATTTCATACCACAAAAATTGGCTTCCGGGTGCACGTAAGTAATAATCTATAAACCTCAACAGTTTATAGCTACGACAAGATTCCTTATTCTCGTATCCGAGAAATTAACTAAACCTATCCCATCCATTTGGGCAGTGAGAATATCTAGGTTTGATCCATCTTGTCTGCCCCAAGTATGGATTCCAAACCACAAACCTAGAATCATCTTCCAAGATGCATAGCAATAAACCCTCACAGTTAGAAATCCGAGATATCTCTTGACTTGATCTGAATCGTTTATGAAACAACCGCATTTTTTTTTTAATTATTTAATAATATTCCCATAAATATTATTAAACAAAATCAACGACTGCGATTTATTATATACCAATAAATTCGCAATCGAACTAAACTCTTAAGCATAAATATTAAACAACGACAATACAGTTAAAACCAAAAACTGCAAAATAAATCCGAGTCTTAATCATCCCCTCCTCACTGTCTCGATCCCACGATCACACTTTATCTTTACCTACATCGACAACAGTGATGCATCAGTGTTTGGAAAACCAAACACTGAG
>VBRH01001472.1:0-18026 GCA_014578085.1 Cardamine resedifolia
GATGAATTGAAACTAAAATGGACCTAAATACATGCTTAAAACAGGTAAAATATGGAGTTATCAGAGCAATCTTTCTGTTTCTGAAGCACTTCATCAAGTCAACTAGAAGATGACGTGGATTGAAGCTGACGTGGCATTGGCGAGCAAGGATTAATAACATGGATCATTTAACAACTGATAAGGACTCGAGATGCAGAGGATCAAGCAGTTTGGAAAGAAAAGATATGTGGAAGATTTATGGAAGATATATGGAAGATTTGGAGGCTTCCAAATCAAGTCACGATAACCTAGAATCATACTTGATCCTTGAGTATAAATAGAGTCAAGGTCTGAGTTTTGAGGTTAGCCGTTTAGAGAAATGAAAAAGTAGGGTTGTAGCTTTTTCCTATTTGAGAGAGTAGTGTGTTACTCTATTGCGGGGTTAGAAATCATAGGTCTTAGATTAAGAAAGATAGTTCTTAAGTCTCTGTAAAACCATCAAGAGTGTGTAATCATCTTGAGAGATTTCTAATAAAGATTGAAACAGAGTGTTTCGTGCTGAAACAATTATTCTTGTGTTCCAACAACTATTTCGTGTTATAGAGGTTCATAAGGGTTTTCAAGTTTTTGCTTAAGTTCAGGGGTTGTATTAGAAATTTGTATAGAGATGAGCATGGAGAAGTACGAAAGAGTAAGATGTTTGTTCTTGCACCATTTAACTATCTTTGAGGAAAATGCGTTTAATCTTTTGTTTGATACTTTGTGGCTTTGAATCCCCATTTTTACACCTCTTCCTCTACTTGTCTCTTAATGTTTGCTTGCGGACAAGCAATATATAAGTTTGGGGGAGTTGATATATAGAGTTTTTACTCTCTTTTTGTTTGCATTTCTCGTAGAGTTTTTTTTGTGTTAGCATTGCATATTCAAGTTTTTAGGTGCATGTTTGCATATCTTTCTTTCTTTATAGGCATTGGAGTGAGCTATGCAACAAGAAAGATAATTTGGATGTAAAGAACAAAAATGATGATCCAGAACCAATCAAAATTGTATGAAAGATCGACTCAGAATAAGGCCTGCCCTTGCAATTTAGCTCCAGTATCCTTGATAAACTTTATAGAACATTGCGTTAGCTTTCCAACGTCTGTGGTGTCGAGTGATTTGGGTCTGTACGTAAGGAGATACAATCCATTTAATGAGAAGCGGTACGACCCATAGGCCTCATGTGCCCTCTGGTGAAGTGACGAAACTCACCGGAGGAACCAGTGGCCAACTTGAGCGGTTTGGTGACACCACAAGGACTGAGCAGTTATGCCTAGCCATGATGTGGTCATATATCAGACCAGTAGCTGTATCATAACTCCATCAAAGTGTGTTTGATAACCGACTAGAACACAGCCAGGACATATGTGCCTTCCAAGGAGCCTACAAAACGAACCAGGAGGAGTTAAGCAACAAACCAAATTTTTACAGAAACTTAACTCATTAGATATTCACGGACAAGTGGAATTGGATCAATAGAAGCTCGGACCAAACCAGAATCGAATTTACAAGCTGGGAAATTCCAGACTACCCAGCTAGTGAAGCCGAAGCAGACATAGGGCCATTGTCCGACGCCTTACGGCTCAACCACAAAGATTCAGAGCTTGAGACCACTAGGAAAATATTCTCAGCTCACCAATATCACGCTACGAACTGTAATCATTCAATTCATAGTTCAGATGAAGGAATTATTAAGTTTTCAAGTCGGGTGAGTCCCAACTTATTCGATTTGGACCTACGCGCATTCATTGGAGGATTCTTACCAGACCAGAAGGAATTAAGATACAAAATTAAATTTTCTACAATCTTGACTCAACATAGACACACTGCGGATTTGAATCAAGTCAATACCGGTTTTTTTTTTGGGTAATGTTAATTTTCTAAACCGAAGGATCCTAGGCTTGCCTTATTTGGAACCCTTCGGTTTTGGGAGACTTCAGTCACATGTTTGGCGTCCAGGAGAGTTTCTAATACAACTAGAGGCTCCTTAGAACAACTCAAGATTCATTCCCAGCCACTGGATCAAGTGGATTCAATTTTGGCCTTTCATACACCAAGACGTTCCATATCAAGACCCGAGGGCCTTTAATGCATTCCAACAGCTATATTCCTTTGAACCAGTTGAATCTACAATTGGAGACCTTCTCAAGACATTCAGAGTCTTCCACAACATGGATATATCAAGAGGATATCGAGATATAAAGAGGCCCCTACCAGATTTCCTTATTTGGCCATGAAATCACCTCCAACGGCTATATTTTGATTCTTAATCAATTCTATTCATGACCCTTGATTTATTTTCGAGTTAATTAGCTTCATTATTGTGTTTATGATCATTTTTACTCAGCCTATATAAGCTGATCATTAGTCTCATTGTATAGCACCCTTGAATTTTGAAAGTAATAAAAAGTTTGTTCTTTGTTCAGAAAGTTTGAGTCTTTGTGTTGTTCTTAATTCATTAGAGTCTAAGTGAGTGATTCACTTCCATTCTCTTGAAGCCACAGATCTGTTTGTTTGGGTGATTCAAACAACCTTCTTCGTTCACCAATTAAGCGAGTCAATCACCCCTTTATCTATCATTCCCCCTTCAATTGATCTCACACGAGAGAAGTGTCCGCCATCTTGTTAAATCTCCACCTTCCGCGTGGTAAGCTTGGAATCTCTTGATCATCAAGTGATCTAACGTTGGAGTGATTCCAATCTTACAGTATCTGGTATCAGAGCCTAAAGGCTCATATCTTAGGTTGTTTCAATATTTTTCTCTTTTGTTTTCAAGTTGTTTCAGTTTTTTGTTTCGATTTCATAAAGAAAAACCCCACAAAAAGTTTCTGTTTTTTTAGTTTCAATTTTTGTTTGCCTTGTTGTTTCGATTTTATCAAATCCAAAAAAACTCATAAATTTTTTTCGTCTTTTGTTTTAGCTTCTTAAAACCCTATAAAACCAAAAAAAATTGTCGCTATAATTTTGGAACTTCGTTTGATATTTTTCATTCATCAAAACTTAAGCCACAAAAATTTCTGTTTTCATAGTGTCAGTTTTTCGTCTGCTGTGTTGTTTCAATTTTATAAAATCCAAAAAAACTCATAAATATTTTTCGTCTTTTGGTTTAGCTTCTCAAAACCCTATAAAACTCAGAAACATTGTTGATTTTATTTTAAAAATTTGTTTGATATTTTTCATTCATCAAAACTTTCAACACAGCGTTTTTAAAACTTACTGTTTTGTGTTTTGCTTGAAAGAACTTTGACTTCTCGTTTGTTTTCTTTTGCTAGGTACTATCATCATGGAAGACTACTAGAAGAAGGATATTACGAGTCCAGCCCCTACGACTCCGAGCAAGATGAGTCTAACCAAGGATGGTCCGATGAAGAAGCTGGTTATGAGACACCCCCATGGCCTCACAAAAATTACTCAGGCTCAGACTATGGAGATGACCCTGGTGAAGAAGAACCAGACCCGGAGTCACCAGACCTGTCCCAAGACTGGTACGGAGAAGGAATTGACCAAGGAAGTGTCGATGAAGAATCCTATGGAGGAGACTTTCAAATTGAAGATGATGATTCTCAAATCAGCAATGTAGAATATTCATATCGGTACGAGATTGAATCCAAATTCAATCCAGGAGAATAAGAACACGACGGTGAATCAAACCGCCGCATGGAGTTTTACGGAGAAGACCAATCATGGTGTGAAGAAGATGAAATTTCACCTCAGCCTGGAGGATCAACACCAAGAAGTGAATTTAGAACACGGAGATTTCAGTCAACAAGAAGATTAATTCAAGGAGAATAGACCATGGTGTGAGATACCTTACTCTGACCATGAGGAGGAACACCAAGGAGAGACCGGATCCCAGTTCAGTTTGGATGAATCCAAAGCAAGTTTTGGTGACAAAACAGAATCTGAAGAATAGTTTGATGAGGAGAACGAAGCCAAAAGTGAGGCTGAAAGAGATGATTCCGGAGAAGAATACACCGAAGAGGATGAAGACGTAAGTGAGGCTGGAAGAGATGAATCCTGTTACATTAACTTTGCAGCCCATCACCAAGGACCAGAAGCCTATTTGCGTTGGGAACACGACATGGAAGATTGACTTTCATCTAACAAAATTCCGGAGGAAGAGAAGACAAGTTATGCGGAAGATACATTAACCAAAGATGCCTTTAGGCATTGGGAACAAGATGCATACATTCGTCTTGAGTATGATGAACCAGACTCTTTTTGGGAATAGAGGAAGCAACTCTTGTATAAAGAGTTTGTGGAGGATACTAGGAACATGCGCCAGCACAATGTACGAGTCTACACCAATCCCGAGCCAAGAAGATGGATTCTAGCAACAAGCTCAAACCCAAAGACTGCATCTAATGATGCTTACAGCCCTAAGCCAAAGAGAACTTCCACACCTACTCTAATGGAGAAGACTGAGTCTAAGTCAACAACTCAAGCAAAGGAGGAGAAGCCAAATTTAAATCCCCAAACCGTAGCTACAGACCCAAGTGCGAAGCCATTTCATGAACCAAAAGAAAAAGGAATTCAAGGTAAGTCTTCTAAGTTCTCTAAGTCAAAATAGGTAATTTTTTATAGATGTGATACAACCCTAGGAGGTTCTAGAGCTCAAGAACAAGGAACATAGGTTTATAAGGAAGCTAACAAGGAGCACAAGACAAAGGATGTTCTAGAGGTTCCTTTTGGAGCAATGGCCCGGTCTCGGACTAAGGAATTTCATCAAGAAGTTAGAGTCCTATTTCAACAAGTAAAGAATCACTCGGATCACTTGAGCTTTAAAGATAGTATCAAGACTTCATTGGTCGAGATACACACCCAAGATACTTGACAAATGGCCATGAAGGCCATGCATACTCTTTTTCCCTTCTCCTCGGTTTTTTCCCATGTAGTTTTCCGGGAAAGGTTTTTAACGAGGTGCATTGGACTTCATGTTTCATCTTGACATTTGTTGAGTCCGATCCAACTCCAAGGCCCGAGCTACTTCAACATTCTGTGGTCCATCTACTATCTATCTTATTTGAATTTGAATTTTGTTGTTTTAGTTTTAGTGTAGTCTTGCGCGAGTTTACGAGGCATGTCTCGTAACTCGTCGCCTCTTCACTCTTCTTCTTTCTCTCTTCGACTTCTTCCTCCTTATAACCCATCCAATAATCACTTGTAACTCTTATCTATCTTTTTAATCAAACATCTTTTCTAAAATATAGATCATTGCCTCTCATTTTTGTGTGAATCGAATCCGAAGCTCTTAGTCTTATCAAGTGGACTTTCCGCGTCCATTTGTGGCGACACTCAATCCATCAAACCTCTAGGTGCTTGTTAATCGGGTCTAGAATTAATCTATTATCCCCTTAACCTCTCGGTGACAATTTTGGGTTGTGATTCATTAAAAGAATCGCATCAAGTGGTATCAGAGCACATCGAGAAGTTAAGCAATTTCTGTCCGAACTTGTTTCAATTTTTGTAAAATATTGGCTTGTCATAAAATTGTTAAATCACTTGCATATGAACCTATGACAAGTCTAGTATTTGTTAAAATTTAATCTAGAATTTTAGGAATCGTTTTGATAATTTTTCGAGATCGATTTCTTTAGTCTGTCCCTAATAGGGTTCTTTGGTATATGAGGAGTCATTTTCGTATTTTGAGTTTCTGATTGCGATTTTATTCCTTAGAACTATTTATTGGTGTAGTGTTGTTTGTCTTTGCAGGCAGAGATGGTCGATCAAGTCAAAGAAACTCTTTACAAACTCAACAAACAAATCGTTAAATCACTTACCAGTTATGCCTAGCCATGATGTGGTCATCAGACCAGTAGCTGTATCAGAACTCCATCAGAGTGTGTTTGATAACCGACTAGAACCCAGCCAGGAAATATGTGCCTTCCAAGGAGCCTACAAAACGAACCAGGAGGAGTTAAGCAACAAACCAAATTTTTACAGAAACTTAACTCATCAGATATTCACGGGTAAGTGGAATTGGATCAATAGAAGCCCGGACCAAACCAGAATCGAATTTACAAGCTGGGCAATTCCAGACTACCCAGCTAGTGAAGCCGAAGCAGACATAGGGCCATTGTCTGATGCCTTACGGCTCAACCACGAAGATTCAGAGCATGAGACCACTTGAAAAACATTCTCAGCTCACCAATATCATGATACGAACTGGAAGCATTCAATTCAGGGTTCAGATGAAGGAATTATTAAGTTTTCAAGTCGGGTGATTCCCAACGTACCCGATTTGGACCTACGCGCATTCATTGGAGGATTTTTACCAGACCAGAAGGAATTAAGATACAAAATAAAATTTTCTACAATCTTGACTCAACAGAGACTCACTGCAGATTTGAATCAAGTAAATACCGGTTTTTGTTTGGGTAATATTAATTTTCTAAACCGAATGATCCTAGGCTTGCCTTATTTGGAACCCTTCGGTTTTGGGAGACTTCAATCACATGTTTGGCGTCTAGGAGAGTTTCTAATACAACTAGAGGCTCCTTAGAACAACTCAAGATTCATTCCCAGCCACTGGATCAAGTGGATTCAATTTTGGCCTTTCATACACCAAGACGTTCCATATCAAGACCCGAGGGCCTTTAATGCATTCCAACGGCTATATTCCTTTGAACCAGTTGAATCTACGAATTGGAGACCTTCTCAAGACATTCAGAGTCTTCCACCACATGGATATATCAAGAGGATATCGAGATATAAAGAGGCCCCTACCAGATTTCTTTATTTGGCCATGAAATCAGGATCCTTGATTTATTTTCGAGTTAATTAGCTTCATTATTGTGTTTATGATCATTTGTACTCAGCCTATATAAGCTGATAATTAGTCTCATTGTATATCACCCTTGAATTTTGAAAGTAATAAAATGTTTGTTCTTTGTTCACAAAGTTTGAGTTTTTGTGTTGTTCTTAATTCATTAGACTTTAAGTGAGCGATTCACTTCCATTCTCTTGAAGCCATGGATCTGTGTGATACAAACAATCTTATTGTTCACCGATTGAGCGATTCAATCACCCATTTATCCATCATTCCCCCTTGAATTGATCCCACACGAGAGAAGCGTCCGCCATCGTGTTAGATCTCCACCTTCCGCGCAGTAAGCTTGGAATCTCTTGATCATCAAGTGATCTAAAGTTGGAGTGATTCCAATCTTACACCACACACCGCGGAAGCGCCTCTGAGTTTTCTTCATTTGTTGCTAAACCGGGTCAAAGCTGGTTTAGTATGAGTTGTCCAAGCTCATTTTGCTTCCTCATGTAAATACCCTTTAAACCTAATATATCACTTATGCTTGTTTTTAGAGATTTTTCTTAGCCACTTTTGGGTTTTCCTAAGAACTCTTTGTATGAATCTTTCTATTTCAGGTTATCAATTCTTATTTTCTTCTTAAATCTTTCAACTATTTCTCTATTAATCATGATTATGCCAAGATCAAACTTGTTGCTTTGTGTTTTCATGGATATTAGTGAGTAGTCTTTTAGATTGAGTTAAGGGTTGGTTGATTATGGTGATTTGATGGGTTGATGATGATGTTTAGGACTAGATCTTAGGTTATCCTTCATTTAGGTTGATAGTAATGCTTGATTTAAGCTTGTAACTTGCAATATATATCAATAGGATTTCATGCCCGGAAGGTGTTCAATGAAATGCTTGAAAGTAGTTTATTAGGGTGTTTAGTGGTTGGATTAGACTTGATTATTAATGTTCATTGATCATTTAGTTTCGAACATAAGTTGATGATGATTAGATGATTAGTGAAGGGATTAATACCATGGAAGTGGATTAGTCTTATAGTGATCTATAACCAAAGATAACGTTATGGATTTGTTCTTAGCATCATCAAAGATTCATCATCTCATCTAAATCATTGTCATCCCCTTTACTCGTCGCTTTTCTTTATTTTATTTTTAAACTGTTTTAACTCTTTTCCCGCTTTGTTTACATTTGAATTTGATTTTGAAACAAAAAATCTAATTTTCTTAGATTGAAATGGGATTTGTATTCTTAGTGTGTTAGTCTTGTTTCTCCGCAAATTCAAATCTAAAGTACTCAACGTACTTAAGTTTATTAAATTGATAGATCGGTTGAAAAATACCACTTATCACCTTGTCTAGATACCTAGGATGATTTGATCCATGATACCCTAAGAACCTCCGGCTTCCCAACATCTCGCCCATTGATATTTCACTTAGCTTAATTTACTTTTAATCTCAGTTTCATTCACAACACCCCCCAATTTATTATGTATTAGCTATAGTCCCTCCTAGCATAATTCGTATTGGAACTTAATAGTCTCTATGGGATTCAATCCAAAAATACTACATACGATTAGTTGTGCACTGCAACGTTCGTGTTGGTTTTATAGGTAAAAGTTTGGAGTAAAAAAACAACACACACCACATCTTGTCTCACGTCATGGATCGATGCTGCAGTTAAGTGTAAGATCCAACATCTACAGATCCAAATTTTTTTGGCATTGGATAATTTTATTTTTGGGTTTTAACAGTTCAGACTGGATAAATCAAGTTAGTCCATTTTTTGTCATCTAATACATTATTATTATTATTAGTGATATTTGATATAATCCTATTATGTGCTCGACTACTTGCAATATATGCGATTGCGATGAACAACTTCTTCGAACAACAATTCTACGACACAAATTATCTCCGATAGACGGTTCTGCATGTACGACATCCGCATGATGGACATGGTCTCTCCGCAACACTCAGATCTACGATGGACGGTTCTGCAAGTACGACATCTACGAGTTAGTCCATTTAATTACATGTTTTTTATATTAAATAAAATTATAAGCACAAATACATCACACCATTTTCATCAAGCCCAACAGAGAGATAAACGGCAAGGCATTTGCAGTAAGAAGCGACCAATTATTTATTAATCATATAAAAAAGTCCAACAAAAAAGGTACAAATCACAAGTCTAACAAGGCTTAAGAATTTCTACCTTCTTACAAAGTTCTTTATAAGCTAAATAAAGAAGACAATCATAAGCCCAACTATTTAATACGGTGCGTTTTACTATCGCGATAACTTGGAACAAAAATATGTGAATTAGGTTTAATACATGTATATTCAACCTATACCAGCGGCCGATCATTTTCAATACTTTATTGGTTAACTTATCATTCTAAATTCCATTCCGGTTAGTCCTTCTTCTTCCAGTAATTTCTTCTTCTCCTTCTCCTTCTCGATATGGATTGGACTTAGACTCCTACACAGACCAAAGAAGATCTTACTCATGTGTGAGAATAATAAGAGAATTAATAATTTTGATGGGTTTGAGAATAAGATCTCTTGTTTTGTAAATGTTATAGAGAAATGTTCAGTTGAGTATGGTGATGGATTGGGTCATAAGTAGGGGTGGACAAAATATCCGGGATCCGCTCTGATCTGATCCAGAACACGGGATATCTGAAGTGTCCGGATGCAAATATTTTATTTTCAAAATCCGGATCCGATCTGGATCTGTTTTACATGAATTTTTATTTAAAATATATGTATAATATATATTTATATATATATGATATAATAGATAGAAATTTACATAAATTATCACAATAAATAAATATTATTTGAAAGTTTTGTGTATTTTTAAATTTATGGATATTAAATATGTTCTAATTAAAAAAATAGATTTGATATTTTTGGACTTGTCACAGGGGACAAGGTATGTCCGTGAGTATGAGACTGAGTTCAATCGGCTCAAGAAATATGCTGGCAGGGGTCTTGATGATGAGAAGACTCAGGTGCGGAGGTTTTTGCGGGATATGCGGTTAGAGTTGAGGAACCATTGTATTGTTCGTAGTTATGCTTTGGTAGCGGAGTTGGTTGAGCGGGCAGCCTTAATTGAGGAGGCAGGAGACCAGATCGCAGGTTGTGAGTTATGGGGTTCCAAGAAAACCTCAGAGTTCTGCTCCGAGCAAGGGAGGCAAGTCCGCCAGTGATTAGGGGCAGAAGAGGAAGTGGGAGGATACTTCCAAGGCCGTGGGTATAGGGTATCGGTGAGTGGGAGGATGCTTCCAAGGCCGTGGGTGCAGGGTATCGGTGTTTCAGGTGTGGCAGTCCAGAGCACCATATCGCCGACTGTACTAAGGCTGATAAGCGGGTTTGCTACCACTGCAAGGAACCCGGGCATGTCAAGACTAGCTGCCCAAAGCTGGTGCAGCAGGCACCAAGGATTGAGGCACCGCCACCAAAGCGGGCTGCAGGAGCGCCCTGGGTGTACGCTTTAGGTGCGGAGACAAGTGGAGCGAGCAGCAGCAGACCGATCACTGGTTGATTCCTTATCTTTTCTAGGTGTTATTCTTTAAGTTTTAAGGTTTCGTTCTGGTTGTTCGTGTATGGTGGTCTTAGCTCACTGTTTTCGTAGGGACATTAAGCGTAGCTGGCGTAAAGTGTCATGTGTTGTTCGACTCCGGAGCATCTCATAGTTTCGTTACATCGGGCTGGGTGTCGGAGAATGGGATCCAGGAGCTGTCTGGTGATCATTCAGGAGTTGTAAGAGTCGCTGGGGGTCGGTTGCTGAGAACTCAAGGTTGTGCTGAGGGCATTGACTTTCTCATTGCTGGGGAGTTGATGTCGGCTGACCTGATTGTGTGTTCGGTGGAGTTATATGACGTCATCTTGAGCATGGACTGGTTGGCAACTATATCAATGTCAGGTGAAGTCAGAGAGTCGGCATTGCAGGACATTGAGGTTGTTTGGGAGTTCGAGGATGTTTTCCAGCCGTTGAGAGGGTTACCGTTGTCAAGGTCTGACCCTCTTACTATCGAGTTGGAACCAGGGACCTCACCGTTGTCTAAGGCTCCGTACAAGATGGCTCTAGCGAATATGGCAGAATTAAAGAAGCAGTTGGAAGATCTACTGGAAAAGGGGTTTATCCGGCCGAGTAGTTTACCGTGGGGAGCTCCGGTCTTGTTTGTGAAGAAGAAGGATGGGAGCTTCTGGTTGTGCATCGAGTACCGAGGGCTTAACCGAGTTACTATGAAAAATAAGTATCCTTTTCCGAGGATTGGGGAGTTACTAGACCAGTTAGGCGGAGCTACGTGGTTCTCCAAGATTGACTTGGCATCTGGATACCATCAGATTCCCATAGATGAGGTGGATATTCGAAAGACTGATTTCAGGACGAGGTACGGACACTACAAGTTTGTGGTGATGTCGTTCGGGTTAACCAATGCACCAGCTGCATTTATGAGGTTGATGAACGGGGTCTTTCAGGAATATCTGGATGAGTTCATCATTATCTTAATCGATGACATCCTGGTGTATTCTAAGAGTCTTGAGTAGCACGCAAACCACTTGAGGAGAGTTTTGGAGAAGCTGCGGGAGCAGCAATTGTTTGCTAAGTTGAGCAAGTGCAACTTTTGGCAGCAGGAGATGGGTTTTCTGGGTCACGTGGTCTCGGAAAGCGGGGTGGCAGCAGACCCGGAGAAGATTCGTGCGATTGAAGAGTGGCCGAGACCGAGGAATGCGATGGAGATTCGGAGTTTCCTTGGGTTGACTGGTTATTACAGGAGGTTCGTCAAAGGTTTTGCCAGCATGGCTCAATCTATGACTAAACTAACTGGGAAGGATGTTCTTTTTGTGTGGTCACCGCAGTGTGAGGAGAGCTTTATGAAGCTCAAGGAGATGCTGGTTAGTACGCCTGTGTTAGCTAGCCAGAGCCAGATGTGTCGTATGTTGTGTACACTGATGCGTCCAAGCTGGGACTCGGATGTGTACTTATGCAGCAGGGGAGGGTGATCGCTTATGCTTCGCGGCAGTTGAGGAAGCATGAGTGCAATTATCCTACTCACGACTTGGAGATGGCAGCGGTGGTGCTTGCTCTAAAGATTTGGAGATCCTACTTGTATGGCGGGAAAGTTCAGGTGTTTACAGACCACAAAAGTATGAAATACATCTTTACTCAACCTGAGCTGAACATGAGGCAGAGGCGGTGGATGGAGTTGGTCGCAGATTACGATCTAGAGCTATCTTACCATCCTGGAAAAGCTAATCTCATAGCCGATGCTTTGAGCAGGAGACGGGTTATTTCAGACACAGAGATAGATGCAGAGACCCTAGTGGGCATGGTGACTGCCTTGCGGCTGTGTGCTGTGTCTGAGGAGTCAGAACCGCTGGGTTTAGAGGCCGGCCAATCAGGCGAATATTCTGAGCAGAGTGCGGGTTGCACATGAGTTGGATGCAGAGTTGGTTAAGGCTTCCAAAGCAGAGAAGTCTGAGTATGAGGTTTCCATCAATGAAACCATATTGCTTAATGGCAGGGTGTGTGTACCGCAGGATGACGTGCTTAGGTGGAAAATTCTTTGGGAAGTGCACCAGAGCAGATTCTCGATTCATCCAGGGGCTACCAAGATGTACTGTGATCTCAAGCGGTATTATCAGTGGGTAGGGATGAAGAAGGATGTTGTCAGTTGGGTTGCAGGTTGTGATACTTGCTAGTTGGTGAAGGTTGAACATCATGTTCCGAGCGGATTATTGTGGAGTTTACCCATTCTAGAGTGGAAGTGGGATATGATCACCATGGATTTCGTGGTTGGTCTGCCGGTTTCGCTGAATAAGGATGCTATTTCGGTCATCGTCGATAGGTTGACCAAGTCGGCACATTTTCTGGCTATCATAAAGACCAATGGAGCAGAGGTCTTGGCTAGAAGATATGTCATCGAGAGAGTGAAGTATAGTGTCGGATCATGATCCTAAGTTTTCATCGCTGTTTTGGAGAGCTTTTCAAAAGGAAATGGGCACTAAGATACACATGAGTACAACTTACCATCCACAGACGGATGGGCAGTCGGAGCGCACCATTCAGACATTGGAAGATTTGTTAAGGATGTGTGTGCTGGATTGGGGCGGTCATTGGTTTGATCACTTGAGTTTGGTAGAGTTTGCGTACAACAACAGTTACCAGGCTAGTATCGGCATGGCGCCATTTGAGGCTCTCTATGGTAGGCCATGGAGGATACCGCTGTGCTGGACTCAAGTGGGGGAGAGGAGTTTGTTGGGGCCCGATTGTGCAAGAAACTACAGAGAAGATCCGTGTGGTCAAGTTGAATATGAAAGAAGCACAAGATATGTAGAAAAGCTACGCTGACAAGCATAGAAAGGAGTTGGAGTTTTCTGTTGGGGATGTGGTGTATCTTAAGATGGCCATGCTGAGAGGTCCGAACAGGTCGATTCCCGAGACTAAGCTGAGTCCTCGGTATATGGGACTGTTAGGGTATTGGAGCACATCGGGCTGGTTACTTATAGGCTGGAGTTGCCAGATGTGATGCATGCATTTCATAAAGTGTTCCACGTATCGAAGCTAAAGAAATGTCTGCATAAGGATGATCTGGTGATGGCTGAGATTCCATCTAATCTTTTGTCGAGTATGGTTGTAGAGATGAGGCCTCTGGAGGTACTTGACCGCCGAGTCAGACTGGTCAGGAGGAAGAAAGTTCCAGAGATGAAGATCTTGTGGGACTACAATGGAGATGAGGAGGAAACTTGGGAACCAGAAGCGAAGATGAAGCGAAAGTTTCCCAAGTGGTTCGGCAAGCTGGTGACTTAGCTGGAGTCCCAGTGCTGTTGTTAGCAGGGTTATGGTTATTTTTCTTGCTGTTTTAGCTGATGTACTTGTTTATTTGTTGGAAATTCTAACGATGTATGGTTTTACTCTTTTATTTAATAATGACGCAGAGTTTTTATTGAATATGTTTTGCATGTTGTTATTGTTATAATTGGTTCGGCGGTGAGGATCGCGCCATGTTGATCCTAATACTTGGTTTGGCTGATTATGACTTTTCCTAATGCTGTTAGATGGGGTTCCGTGTTGCGGAATCTCATTGAGGTGTGGTGTTTACCGGTCGGGTTTCTGTGTGATTCCTGATGCTGTCTCGGTAAGCCACTTGAGATCTTAGGATCTTGTTGGACTTTGCTGATCGGGTCACGCTGGACTCCGAGATGCTTTGTCATTCTTACTGTGCTGAGCTGTTCCAGGGATCCGGTAGGCGTAGTTTTATTCAAACCAAGTGGGGTCTTATGGTATAAGATTCCGGGAGTATTTGAACCAATTATAGACAATGCGGTGTTGGATTAATGGCCGAAAGGCTATGCCGTAGAAGGTTGAAAGTCACTGGACTATGCGGAGTTGGGAATAGCTATAGTGCTAGAAGGTGTGGAGGTTCGTCGGAATGGTTAGATTCGAGGACGAATCTATGTAGTGGGGGAGAATTGTAACACATGTGTTCCAGGGAACGGGAAGTGTATTGAGTCTCCGGTTATTGAGTTTAAATAACGGAAATTTCAGATTTATTGAATCAAATAGAGTTGGGGGTTTATTTGAGAATCAGAAAGTTTAAGGCTTGTTTTGTTTGGATCAGATTTTTCGCTGGGTTAATCTGATCGTTTTAACAGTTGTGGGGCTGTTTTATAAAGTTCAAAAATTAGAGGGGCCGATTTCCAAATTCTTGGAAGTTGTGGAAAAACCCTAAACTTCTTACCCTTTATCTCGAAGCTGCGATCTCCTCTGGCTATCCTATCTTCGCGTGAACCATCAAAGGAAGGGAAGTGGTCGTGAGCAAGTGAGAAGGGGAGGCGCTATCATGAGGTGAAGTTGCGGCCGAGTGAGAGAGGAAGAGGAGGATCGCGTGAGGAGGAGCTCGGTGGGCGGTCGTGCCGTGCAAGAGAAGCAAGTCTTCCTCATCACGGTAAGCTCTTCCTTGATCGTGTTCCTTTTCCCGATGTTGGGCAAAGGAAGATGGAGGCGATGGCGAGGAGATCAAGGGAGGAGATCAAAGCATTTCGTGAAGGTGGCTTGCCAGCGAAGGTGGCGAGGACGCGACCAAGGGGAGGCGCCGTGAGGTTGCAAAGACGCGGGTGGTGGCGATGGGACAATGTTAGCGTTGAGGCTGATTGGGTTGAGCTGTGGTTGTGTCAAGTTGATCGCAGGCGGAGGAAGTTGTTGTCGGGTGATGCAGCACCGTGGTTGTCGCACCGGAAAGGTGCAGCGCCGGTCGTCTTGGTCGTCGCGTGCTAGGAGGAAGGAGATGGAGTTTTGTAGGTGGCGTGTTTAGGGGGTAATTAATTAGTGTGTTTTTGTTTTTGTTTTAGGTTTTTGTTCGGGAAAAGTTAGGGTTTAGACTTCCAGGAGGAACCCAAGAAGTTGCGAATTTTTGTTGCGGAAGTTTTTGTTTTTGGCTAAGGTGAGTGCAGTACCGTGGTCGGGCTTTACTTACAAGAATTTTTCTGCTTTAATTGCGTACTGGGATTTATTTCCGTGAATTGTTGTTTCATTACCGTAAATCACTTGTCGTTTTATTGTTGTTATAGTAATTGTTTGGTGGAAAAATTAGTTTATTTTTGGTAGGGTTTTTACTTAACGTCGTTGGTTGATTTTAATTCATTATTTTTGTGGTGATTTATTTTTGGTGAATTGTTGTCGTTGCTGTATGTCGAATCCGGGCATTTAATTATGCCGGGAGTTTTTCGGTATTTATTGTCCTTATTTGACCTAGTGGACGGGTTGATCGCCTGCTCAGTATTTATTAAACACTGATTGCGTCTATTCGTAATGGCACATGTAAAAGAAAGAATAAAGACTGTTAGCTAAAGCTCATGGAACTGCGGCTGCGGAATGAGATGACATACTGGGAGGGTTGTTCAGTTTTATTTTAGTTCTTTTCTGCTGCTTGTTGTTACTGATGTTTCCGTAAACCGTTAGGTTCTTAGATATTGAAAGTTGCGAATTTATTGGTTTATAATAAATCGTTTTCTGGTTGAGTTGTTAATTGATTTTTGCCGTTGGGGGTTCTATATATTTATGGGAATATTATAAAAAATATGGGTTGGGGTGTTTCAAAAGTGATCTCGTTCTATCGACCAACAGTGGTATGAGGAATGTCGAATAAAAGATGAAACTTTACCAAGCTGTCATCTTTTCTATATCCATATGTGTATCATTCATCGTCCTCTTTGTCTACTAAGCCATTTACCTTCGTCAACGTAGTAGCGATATCGATTGGGCTTCTCTTTATGGTGGTAGATTCGACCTCACCAACAATTTGTCTATGGTGTAGTTTAATCTTCTTTTGCTTTGGTTGAGTTTGTTCTTCTATGAAATATTTTGTGGTTTTGTAATATGTTTTGTAATATGGTTTGTAATATATTTTGTGGTTTTGTAATATGTTCTTCATAGAAAATCAAACTCAATGAAAGCATAAAAAGATTAAGCTATATCATAGAGAAATTGTTGGTGAGGTCGAATCTACAACCACAAAGAGAAGCCCAATCCATATTGTTGCTACATCGACGGAGATAAATGATATAGTAGACAAAGAAGACGATGAATGATAAACAGATGGGAATAAAGAAGATGACAGCTTGGTAAAGTTTCATCTTTTGTTTGGCATATCTCTGATTACTTGTTTGTAAAAGCTAAAGATTTCTCACAAAGTGTTTGGAGAGCGACCCTACTAAAAGGTGGTATGGTTATAGTTTGCACGAACATCAGTTCCTTAAATGGATTGATGAAGAGGAGGAGAAAAAGACGAAGAAGGTGAATATGCAAAGTGTTGAACATCATGTTTATTTTTTGGGAATTCCGGTTCCCATCCCGTTCCCGTCCCCAATTTTATATGAGACATAAATAAGATATCTTTTGCTATTCCCGAATTTCCGTCTCATTCCCGTTCCCATAAAATCTCATCCCGAATTCCCGTTTGCCCACCCCTTAAGAAAACTATGGAATCGATTTTTTTTTTTGGGGGAAACAGATCCGTTTTTAGCGGGAAAATTACAAATTTTTTATTTTGGCGGAAAATTAGGGACTTGCATTTTGATAATAAAATTATGGAAACGAGTTTTTTTGGCGGAAAACAAATCAATTTTTGGTGGGAAATTTACTTTATAAAATCTTATAAAATGGATCAAATTTTATGGCTTTATCGCAAAAATGTAATTCTGCGATGTTGTATTTTTATCGGGAAAACATCATTTCATGATTTTCGTAAAAATCTCAATTTCGGTAAAAATGGCAAGAAAACCTTATTTTGCGATTTTCCATCAAAACTGCGATTTCACGGTTTTGACGGAAAACTGTAATTTTGATATTTTTGTGGTTTAGTGTAAAAACGTAATTCCACGATTTTACATTTTTTGCATAAAAATGTTGTTTTATATTTATTTTGTAAAAACTCAATTTTACGGTTATTCTGTTTTTAAATATATTATGTGATTTTGCGGTTCCAAATTTTTTTTTTAGAATATGATTAAGATTCAAATATGATTAGATTAAATAATGGGCATTTAGGTCATTTTCTTGTTAAAAGTATTTAGATGGAGATGAAGACTCACAAAAACTAGCTAAACAAACAAATATTCATTTGGATGAATTATCCACATGAACAAACCTAAATATAAACAAACAACATTCAGAGAGATTATATAGATGAAGTATTTGGATTGATCATTTGGATGGAAATAGTATTTTAGCAAAAAAATGGGACCGAATACTCTATGTCATGTCAATTCAGTTATAAGACATGTACACTATCATGAAAACGTCATTTTATAAAAACGTCGTAATTCTGCGATTTTACATTTTCTGCATATAAACGTCGTTTTATATTTTTTTTGTAAAAAACTCGATTTTACGGTTATTCCATTTTTAAATATATTATGTGATTTTGAGGTTCTAAATATTGTCTTTTCAGAATATGATTAAGATTCAAATATGATTAGATTAAATAATGGGAAAAATGTCAAAAAAAGCATGAACTTTCAAATTGTGGACTAAAAAAATCCTGAACTTTCGAAATGTCATTTAAATCACAAAGTTTGGTTTGACTTCTTGATAAAATAGCCATGTTTCGTTGACCCGGCCATTTCGGGCATGCCGTTAAATTTCCGTTACAGAGATCTTAACGGTGTCAACTTTCCGTCCGTTCAACCAAAACGACGTCGTTTTGTTAAAAAAAAAACGAAAAAAC
>VBRH01001473.1:3522-18033 GCA_014578085.1 Cardamine resedifolia
TTTTCATGATTACCCAATAACTCATTAAAATCACCCATAATAAGCCAAGGTTGTCCTCTTCTATTTATGGCTAATCTTTCTAATCTTTCCCCTAGATTGTTACGAAAACTAGGATTTGGATTTCCATACACAAACGACAAATAGAAACCAACTTCATTACTTTTGACATAACAATCTACAAGATTAGGGGATTGAAAATAGACAGAAACATTAACAGAAGGCTTCCAAAAGACAACTAAACCACCACTTAAACCCACAGGAGGGACTGTTACAAGACTACTAAAACCTAACTCACAACCCTTAGCTTGCACATAGTCGTCTTGTTTCTTTGTTTCCGAAAGGCATATGATGTCCGGGAGATATTTACGATTTATCTCCTTAAGGCGTCGAACTGTCAAGTCAATGCCTAGACCTTGACAGTTCCAACAGGTTGTCCTCATGGCGAAAGTGGTGGTTCAGGGCCCACCGCCTCTAATCTTACCACTCTTCTTTAGAGTCGAATTACTTCCTTCACCTGTTTCCCTAACTGTTATCTTGTTATTGCCAGTTTCATGTTCAAGATCTGAAACTGCTCTCTTGCATTTGCCCCAGTCTCGACTAAAAACCGAAGATGAGTAAACATCATAGCTTTCATGGCCAGGGATATCTCCTGTTGCATTAGCAAAATGAGGAATAGGGTTGAAAAGCTCTCTATCCTCATATTTTTGGCTAAATATGTCCCGAGACAATTCCCCTTTGGTAAATTGTGTAAAGCATTGTGATCTGAATCTATGTCATCAAGCTCTTCATCTTCTTCAGGATCCTCATCCAGTTCCTCCGCTGGAACATCCTCTTCTTCCTCCGCTGGGTTAACTTGTTCCGCACGTTCAGCTTCTTTTATGTGTAATTAGTATATGCGAATATTTTAACACTATTGTTTAATTTAACTTGGTTTTATGTGTAGTTCTAAAATAATTTAGACATGAATCTACAATGATCTAAATAATTCTATCATGATTCAGGCCACGATACCATCCTTGTTTTCATAAAAAAAGATTTGTATTTTTTTTTGTTTTAAAATTCATTTTAAATTTGCAAACTTTGTCAACTGTGTGAAATAATGCTGAAATGTTTTAAATGAAATTCATGTTTTACATTTACATATACATATACATAATATTAATGTTGAGCTTTTTACTAAATACAATAATCTAATAATACTAAATTACATATTGATCTCATTTATTTTAATCTAAGTAATAATTAAAATACGTATATTTGGTGTTTTGTCCAGTTCCGTTTGAAAACCGAATCAAATCAAACTTGTCCAATAAAATTTATAATTTAGTTGAAATGCTCAAAATAAAATAATAGATAGGACAAGTAATATATGGAATGAAAATATATATATATATATATATATTATTCTAAGTTCAAAATTAACAACCCCAAACAAAATTGGGGGAAAAAAAAACTAACTTTCTTCCAAGTGCTGAGTCAGCCCTTGTTCATGATCGTTGAAAATCACAGATCACACATCTCAACTTTGCACCTAATCTCAACCTTTTCTTCCAAGTGGGTACTCGATTCCAAAAAAATTCAATCAAATAATGTAAAAAGCTTCTGCAATTTAATTAAATAGAAACACAGACACACACAGACACAACCACCTATAGGCTATAATACTTTTAACACTTTTAAACTTTGAACAAACAATTTCCCAGAGGAAGAGATCGGTGTTTGCTAAGCTACCAATGACGTTAAACGTGATCAAGACCGTTCGAGTCAGTCCTGCTACTAACTCATCCAATGACTCCGTCGACTCCTTCAGTCTCCCTCTAACCTTCTTTGACTTGCGCTGGATTAAATTCCATCCTATTAACCGAGTCATTTTCTACAAACTCACCGAGCCAACAAGCGAGTCTTTCTACTCTCTGATCCTCCCTAAGCTCGAGCTCTCTCTCTCCCTTGTCCTCCGCCATTACCTACCGCTCACCGGCCACCTCAAGTGGGAGCCACAAGATCCAAAGCCGTGTATCATCGTCTCAAAACATGGCACAGTCTCGCTTACTGTCGCAGAGACTGACGCTGACTTCTTCTCTGTATCCGGCAATGGACTACGTCCAGCGATCGAATTAAATCCCCTTGAACCCGAGTTAACGATCTCCGATGACTCGGCGTCCGTGTTTTCTTTGCAAATCACATTATTTCCGAACCAAGGATTCTGCATCGGCTTCACATCTCACCATGCTGTCCTCGACGGTAAATCGTGTGCAATGTTTATAAAATCATGGGCTCATATTTGCAGATTAGAAGAACGTAATGAAGTCCCTCTTTTACCGGATGATCTAACTCCAAGTTTTGATCGTACGGTCATTAATGTTCCACGTGAACTTGAGTCAAAGACTATGGAACTGTTATTGTATCTCTCAAAGGACAGCGACGACTTTAAAAGTCTGAAGCCACCTCCGATCAGTGAGCTGAGTTCAGATGTTGTCCGTGCCACGCTTGAGTTAACCGCGGAGAACATAGAGAAACTTCGGGAGCGAGTCAAGAACGAATCAGTTCGCTCTCCACTCGACCTTCACTTGTCAACATTTGTCATAGCGTACGCTTACGCATGGACGTGCGTGGTGAAAGCGCGTGGAGGCAACACGAATAGACCGGTGCGAATTCGGTATGCAGCAGACTTTAGACAACGGTTAGACCAAGTTCCAGGTGAATACTTTGGGAACTGCGTGCTAACGGTAGGTTGGGTTGAATACGAAGCAAGAGTGTTTATGGAACAAAATGGTTTTATTAAAGCAGTCGAGATTATAGGCGATTCAGTGAAAGGTTTAGATTCGCGAGGAATAGAGTCAGTTTGTGAGGACTACGTGGAGGGAAGGAAGAACTTGAAACCGGGTACACAGTTCGGGTCAGTTGTAGGGTCGACCCGATTAGGGATGTACGAAGCAGATTTTGGGTGGGGCAGACCAACTAAAACCACGGTTTTATCCACTGAAGAATTCTCTATGTCGGAGAGAAGGGATGAGCGAGGTGGTGTGGAGATGGGAGTATGCTTGAAGAAGACTGAGATGAACATTTTTCTTTCTTTATTTAATAATGGCCTAAGCGATTAGCCTTTTAAAATCATTCTTGAACTCATGGATCATACGTCTTTTTTTTCGTTGGATTTTTAATTACTACTCATTTCGTTTCTCAAAGAGTGTTGTTTTCTCTTTTTTTTTTGTTTACAAAATGCTGAAGTAAAAATTGGGAGTTGGCATCATTTATGTCCCGTCATGTCATCATATTCCCAGTCTCCAATTCATTTTCTAGATGAAAATGTATTCCCATATGATACGAGATTTTGATTTTCGTATGAGAATGAGGACTCCCCAAATCCTATTTGGAAAATTGTATATTATTGAAATCCTATTTGGAAAATTGTATATTATCCCATAATAATAGGAGATTGGATATATATATATATATATATTACATAAAAAATTAATCTAAAATTTTCTAATGTTTTTAAGATGTACCAATTATTATTTTTTTAATAATTCATATCGTTTAAAATTCTAGTTTTGTCTTATATTACTTAAAAGCTTATAATTTTATTTTAATTGAAGGCTTACAAAAGTTTATAAATTTTTGAACTTTAGATTAATTCTGTAGGTAATATTCTATATGTCAAATATCCTATTATTATAGTATATAAAAATTTCAAATAGGTTTTTGGGAATTCTTGTTATCAAATAGAAATAGAAAGCTTGTATTGTATGAGAATGTTTTTTATATATCTAAAACATGAATTCGAGATTGTGAATAGTATTTGACGGGATAGGACGATACGGGACGAAACCCCCAATTTTTAGTTCAAGATTTTGTATATATATAAAAAATTGTGCTATGACATGGATAGCACGTCGTCAGTTTATTACGACGTGTCATCCATGTCATCAACTTAAAATGTATAGTCACTCCTATTTGTATGAATAAATTATATTTTATAGTTATTGTATAAATTATTTCAATTCGATATCTTTAAGTATAAATTCACACAACACCTTAATTTATGTATAATTTTGACTTAATAAAAATGTTAAGGGTATAAATTGGCCGACTTCTCGCGATTAGCCTTTCAAATCATTCTTGGACTCACGAGTAATATGTCATGTACATGTTTGAAGTTGATTTTTCTATCACAATTTTTAGGGATAAATATTTGTTTAACGATCAAAATATTTGGGAGAGATCAACTATAATTTTAATGGTTAATTATTTTGTTAACACTAGAAAAATATTTATCATGTGACATATATGGATTAACATCTAAATTATTATTCAACGTAGTATAAAATATGTTGTGAAATCTAAATTATTATTTAATGTAATATAAAATATGTTGTGAACATAGTAATGTATTCACTACAAGAAAATAATTATATTGTTACAAAGTATTTCATCACAATAGAAATATTTTCATCACAATAAAACTATTGTGACTAATTTTGAACGGTTGCAATACAATCGTCACAAAAGAATTTCGTAACAAAATCGTCATAATATTATTACGATAATATCTAGTTACTATTCCGTTACAAATAGTAACGATAAATTAGAGTAACAAAAGTGTCACAAATACCGACTAAAAGTATAGTCACAAAACCGTCATATTTTGTGACTATGATAACATCATAATTCCGTCACTCATAATGACACAATTATAGTCACAAATCATCTCAAATCGTTACAAATTTTTTTCATTTTTGTGACTATGTTTTCTCTAAATTTAAAACAAACTGGGACAAAACCAGAAAAAACAAAAACTGTAACAATTTTTTTTCATAAATTGTGACAACAAAATTTTGCTTTAATTTAGTCACCACTTGTTATATACAATAAAACAAAAATATAAGATTTTGATAATCAACATACACTATTATTAAAAATATGAATAGCCAAATTAAATTTTAGAACAGTCTTAACAAAATAGACACTAAACATTGTTTGGAATTATTGGTGTAGAAAATAAGTAAACTCCATAGAAACTAGAAAGTGGACAGTCTCGACGATGGAGGAACTGAACCTAGACATTATGACTTGTAATAAACTTAACTATCTTCTTCATGTATCCAAGTCTTTTTTAGTTCTGACTCCACCTGTTGGAAACAAGTCGTTATCATCTCCAAAAAATATTGTGGCAAGAAACAGCAAAAGATGATAAAACCTCTTATTTTAGTGCTCTAAATCCAAAGATATGTCCTTTGATAGTTCTCCAGCAGCCTAATAAAAAAAACAAAGGTGAATACAATCAGATTAGAAAACACAGAAAAAATGACCAACTATTATTTTGATGACTAGATAGGATAGTTAGCACTACACATGGGAAGCACAATGAAATTTGAAACCAAATTTTATTTCTTAGAAACAATTATAATTTACAAAAAAATAATTAATATCAGCAGGGTCCCAAATCTGGAGTTTGATGTGCTAGCCATCAAGTTCTTATCTTAAAATCAACTGCATCAAAAAGCCAAAGAAAACATACTCAAAGAGATATCTGGAAAAGGAAAAACAGACATCACTATTTAATCTCTTTACATAGTTGAAAGAAGACAAACCCAATGGTGGTGAAGGAGCCATCATAGAACTTTAAAAGCAAGCAAACTCTACCAACACCTGCAACATTAATTGTGTGAAACCAAAAGTCACAGAGATCTAAAAACATAATCTTAAAAAAATTAAAACTAATAAATGATATTCAAATCAAATAACAAACATAGATTAAGATCATAGACTCAAATTGGCCACATAAGCACTAAACAAGATTCCAGAAACGTTGACAATAACTAGATCAGTTTTGACAGAGTGATTGGAAATGATTAGATTTGGAGAATTCAAATATATGGATTGTATTGCTTAGATCTTGAGAAGACGTGTCGTTATCATCTATGACAAGAATAAATCAGAATCAGGTCTAGCCCTAGGAGGTGAACAACCATCATATCTAAATGAAGAGCAAAACAAAAAATTAGGAAAAGTCAAGGTAACAAAGAGAAGATAATTAAAGGAGATAAAACTATTTTCATTAGGGTTATTAGATTCTCTAACTACTGCACGTTTTTAGGGCTTCCTAGTATTGTGACGTTTGGCATCACCGACAAATGAAAATTTGGCAAAATTTCAGGCGGTTAATGCAAATTTTTTTTGGCAAAATGCTCCATGATTTTTTTTTCTGACTTAAAAAAATACAAAGTTTCCAAAATTCAAGACTTTTTATATTTATCATCAAATTTTTTTTTTATCATTGATGAAAGTAAAAAATTTATTTTAATTAATTTAAATTTTATTAAAATTTCAGTTCAAATATATTAAAACCAAAGTGAACCAAATATTTACTAACAAAACCAAATGGGAGTGAATAAAAATGACACTAATTCATACTTATTTGTTTTAATTATTTAGATGGTCATCTTAATATTTATCTGAATTATTATCTTTATTTATTTATTTTTATTATTTTTAATTGTTTTTTTGTTTTTACATCAATTTTATTGTCTATATCATTAAAATATAGTCTAAACCGATAACAAGTTGTAACAAAACTATTACAAAATTTTGTTAGTATGAGTAACGTAATTTTAGTCACCAAAATTGTATTAATTAGTGACAAGTTTTGGTCACAAATTCGTAACAAAATCTATGACTATCAATCTGGTCACAAATTTGTAATTATTAGTGACATTATTTAGTAACTTTTAGTTTCGTCACAATATTATGATGCAATAGTGACGCTTTCATGACCATATAATTTTGTCATGAATTCGTATCTAAATCGTCACTATACTGTGACAAAAAAATTTAGTCACATATTTTAGTCACAATAGCATAAGTTTCTTGTAGTGATTTGTCTGGCTAATGATGAATACAAATTTCATTGATAATTTATTTGTTAACATTGTAATATGTTTATCAGTATATCACAATATATATCATGTTAACAAATAAATTATTGATAAAACTTTTTCCATCATTCACCGAATAAATACATTACTATATTCAAAACATATTTTACAGTAAATAATAATTTAGATGTTAATCCATATATGTCACATGATATAATATTTTTATCATGTTAATAAAATAATTAACCGTTAAAATTAGAGTTTATCTCTCTCAAATATTTTTATCGTTAAACAAATATTTACCCTGTTAACATTGCGATATGGACATTTTGATAAAAAAAAATTGAAGTTAAGAGAAAGAACTAATAAAACAAAAACAAAAACCATTACCAAAAACCTACTTTTTCTTTCACCTGTTACTAGGGGTGGACATTCGGGTACCCGTTCGGGTTCAAATCGGATATTTTGGGTTTTTGGATGTTCGGGTTTAGAGGTATAGAACCCGTTCGGGTATTTCATAGCTTCGGGTCGGATTTGGTTCATATCTATTCAGGTCGGGTTCGGGTTTCCGAAATATTTAGGAAAAAAAAAATTTGTTAAATTTAAAGAAAATTTGGTTAAAGTTTTACAAATATAACTAGAAACTTTTGAATATATTAGTTAATTTATATATTTTGATTATATTGTTCATAAAATAATTGATATCTTTTGGTTTATAGTTATAATTTTAGATAATTGGGTTATATCAAGTCTAAATAAAATTAATATTTGTATATATATAATTATATATCGGGTATTTCGGATATCCATTCGATTATCGGTTCAGGTCGGGTTCGGATTCGGGTGTTCGGGTTTATAAGTCTAAAACCCGTTCGGGTATTTTAAAACTTCGGATTTTTTGGACCGGGTTCGGATTTCGGATACAGAGTTTTTGCCCACCCCTACCTGTTACCACAAAACTTATTGACTCTTAAAATTTGTCACTTGTGTATAATAAGAGAGTATCTTAAATGGTAGAGAAAATTTTAAGTGTATTTTGACAAATATATTTTTCAAAGAATCGTAGAAGAATATTTGTCCCTAAATTTATAATGATACCTGTTGTAAATATTATATTAAATGAAATATTATTTTTTCAAAATATTTTAATATGTATTAGATGAAATGAATTAAAGCTATAATTTTAGGCGGTTGTATTGGACTCATTATTTTGGAATATTTGGTAGAATCTAATATTTGGAGAGATTTGGGAGAATTCATAGAATTCTTAGACATACATAAATTGATAAAGTATAGTCATTTAATTTTTTTTTAGAAAATTGAATGGTGATTTGATGAGACTTTTTGTGATGTGAAAAATTGACGCTTCGAAATAACCCAAGATAAAAACAAATTCTTCTTTGACTGGTGTAATAAGCTTTTTTTGGTTGAATCAATCTTCACAGATGCTCCGAATCACAAGATATTCACGATCAGTAAAAGTAAACCTTTACTTAATTAAGATGCATCATGCATTCAACATACTTGGACAAAACTTTAAACTCAAGAAAACACACGAATCTGCTAAAGCAAAGACATACATTCTCTACACCCAAACCACCTCACATATGCTCTGCATTATTTAAGAAAGACATCACATGAAAGTAAAAGCAGTGAGCATCGGAATCAACCCACAAAGAAACAGATCTACTCAATTGCCAAATCTGTTCCTGATATCATAGACGAACCCAGTAACCTTAATCAAATTGCACAATGATTCTATACTTGGTGAAGCTGAAACTAAAAATGTATCCGAAATCTCCCACAATTGGTTTTTGTATTTTTATCTAAAAGAGTTGTTAAGTTTTGTATAACAGTAGATTTGATATGATCTTTACAAATTGAATAACAGAAGATTGTAAATTATTTTGGATGATTTTATATAAATTCGAAATTCAATAACACAAGATTTGGAAAGATATTTAGAAATCACTACTTGAATAACATGTGATTTTTTAAAATCCACCACCCTTAGATGTAGAAACTAGAAAATACTGGAAACATAGTTAACTAAATGAAGTAAATTATTCCCTTTTACACCCAAAATTTGATGTATAAGAAGATGTAGCTCAACATACATACACAAAATAATTTATATCCATACAAAACACAAATATGTCTACAAAAAAAAGTTGTTAACTGATGGAATGCACATTTTTTTTAATGCTATTCAACAAACAAAACAAGCAAATCAATGAAAAATGCAGTACATATCATGTCTATTGGCGGATAGCTATAAGAGGGCAATAAATTCAACACAATAACTATCATTAGTAGAGACTGTACAGCTGTCAAGGGCCCGAGATTTTGAATCAAAGTAAGTAAAGCCTTTGGTTGATAAAATTTGTGAGTAAATAAAGATGATAGATTAGATTAGAGGTAATGAACAAGAAAAAGAAGCAAAATGGAGTAAATATTTTTGTAAAAACTTCAACCACTTTTAAGTGGAGGAAATATATTCACGTTTATCTTTACAAAATGGAGTAAATATTTTTGTAAAATTATCCGGTAGAAGTCAGACTAGTTACCCAGTTAGTCTTTTTTATTTTTATTTATTATTATTTTTTTTTTTTTTATATGATATCCAATCATTGCATATCCTAAATGTGCGGCAGAAAAAAACGTTTAATTATATTTTCATTAAAAACACATGCACTCTATAAAAAAATACGATAAGAGTTACTAAAGAAAGAAGTTTGTTTTTTAACGGAATATCCAAATATTAGATGAATATATGCTGTGTCTGGCCTTAGTATTTTTCAAATATATAATTTGAAACCGATGAATATTTGATATGAAGAATTTGTATTATCGTATTTTCAACATAATATGTAGCTCTATGTTATCATCCTTTATAGCACATTTTATTATTGTTTGCTTGTTTATACAAAACTAGATTAGGTTCCATCTTATGTGCGTGTTTTTAAATTTTAAAATAATTGATTTTTTAAAAATATTAAATTATAAATTTGCTATTAATTATATATATTAAAATTGCTTTTAGGAAAAGAAGTAAAAACATATTTCGTTAGATAATAGAGTTATTTATGTAAGTTTGTTTTTCTATATGAATAAATTAATTAATATTTGTATATTACAATTTTATTATTAACATTTTAAAAATTTAGACCACGCTTAGTAGCTTTTGGTTTTATCTTGTCGTTTTGTTTTTTGACCACAACGTGAGAACTGCAAAAACGAATTTGGTGCCGGGCAGCTATGCTCTCGTTGCGAGATTTTTTTTCGGCAAAATCTCAGTTGTCCCTATGCTCTCCTCTGGTTTAGAACTTATCTCGCAAGTTGAATATATTTTTCCTCTCGCACCTCTACTCGCCGAAATCTTTTGTCATTCTTTGTCTCCTTGCGTTTTTCGACAACATTATGTCTCCTTGCGTTTTTCGACAACATTATGTCTCCTTGCGTTTTTCAAAAATATTATCTAGCTCTGCCTTTATGTCACCAACTCTCAATTTTTATTTCTATCTTAGGTTCTATACCCGAAAATATTTGGTTTTTGCGCCTTTCTTTCTTATCCGTCGTCGGATTTCCTTCCACTATCATCTTCCATCTCCAGCAGAAATCCCGCTGTCTTCCTCCCTCCTCTATATCCTAATAAGTGCATGAGAATTGACGCCAACGAAAATAATTATATTAGAGTAGATTTTTGCCTCTTGTTTCGACTTTTTCCTTGAGAAAGATCAATTCTGACTTCCGTCCTTTCGAAAACATCATTTGCACTCTTTCTCTTCTATTGAAAAAACATTTTCTTCGATTTCTATGTCTAATATAGGTGTTGTTTCTTCGATTCTTAAATCGATATTATTATGCAATTTTATAACCAATTTGTTATCTTGTGCTAATTTATGTAACTCTTATTGACAAATCAGACAAAGCTGTTTATCGATCGGTCTTGAATCTCATTTCAATACTTTTAACATTTTATACATGCGAGCAGCTCTTGACACTCTTGCTCACACTGGTTTGCTTATTTTGTTCGCTGAGTTGACATTGATGCTCCACCATGTCCAAACATAACATTTATTCTCTTATAAATCGCAAGTACGCAACAATCATCATTTTCATTTTCAAATTCTTATTTCTTTGTTTTTTACAATACCATCTCAAATTTATGTTTGTTTATACTTATTTATTTGATATTTTTTTGTACTTATAACTTGTTTAATATTCGGTTTTCTTGCATGCATAAAAATATTACTCACTAAATATTTAATATCATAATTTCTTGTAATTAATAAATTATTATTAAATTATGATGATAAAGTCATTACAGAAAAAAAATTATGTGTCATCCGTAAATCTATTTAACCATTTGATTCATGAAAATAAATAGATTTATGTGTTAATTCGATCCAATAAATTTGGTATATTCATGGGTTAATCAAATCAATTTACTCTATAATTTATTTAATATTTAACCAATTAGAATAATAAATTAGTTTGGAATATACCCAATTATTTTTGTTTTGTTCAAATAGTTAGAAGTGTGTGGAAACTTTCATAATAGTAAAGTTCAAAATTTATTGAAATAATAAAATCTAGTATATATTGGAAAAATAGAAAATAAAAAGGTATATATATATATATATATTTTATTTCTTTTTTGTTGTTATTTTTTTTATTTATTAAGGAAAACAAAATCTAATAGATTTTAGAAATATCATCGTTTTTTTACCCATCTCGTAAGTCTGTTTAAGGTTGGTAAAATAAGAATATAAGATTGAGCATCTCTACAATCTCCTGCATATCTCATATAAACATTATCTCTCAGACTCTCACCCAAATATTTACCAACGAAAATGGCTTCATCACTTAACATCATCGAAGTGGCACGAGTCACCCCTTCAAACTCTGACTCGTCTGAGTCACTTACTCTCCCACTCACCTTTTTCGATTTTCTCTTTTTCAAACTCAACGCCGTCGAACGAGTCATCTTTTATCGACTCACCGACGCAACTCGCCCTTTCTTCGTCTCAGTCATCGTTCCCAACCTCAAATCCTCTCTTTCCTCATCCCTCTCGCACTATCTCCCACTCGCCGGCCAACTCGTCTGGGACCCACTTGATCCAAAACCAAGCATCGTCTACTCCCCAAACGACGCCGTTTCATTCACAGTCGCCGAGTCAAACGCCGATTTCTCTCGTTTAACCGGCAACGAACCATTCGCTTCCACAGAGTTGCACCCGTTAGTCCCCATGTTAAGAAACTCCGACGACTCAGCCTCCGTCGTGTCGTTCCAAGTCACGTTATTTCCAAACAAAGGGTTTTGCATTGGCGTAACCGCACACCATGCCGTTTCAGATGGAAAAACAACAACCACTTTTCTCAAATCATGGGCCCACATATGTAAACAACAAGATTCTTCTCTACCGCAGGATCTAATCCCGTTTTACGATCGTACGGTCATAAAAAGTCCATCAGATAGCGATACAAAAGTTTTGAACGGGTGGAACTCTTTAGCCAAAACGTCCACCGGCGGGAAAAAACACAAGAGTTTAAAGCTTCTCCCGCCGCCGGCGATTGATCCCGACGTTGTCAGATACACTCTTGAGCTCACTCGCGAAGATATACAAACCCTTCGCGAGAGACTCAAGATAGAGTCTTCCTCATCCTCAAAGGAGCTTCGTTTGTCCACGTTTGTGATTGTTTACTCGTACGCTTTAACGTGTTTAATCAGAGCACGAGGCGGAGATCCGAATAGAGCAGTCGGGTACGGATTCGTTGTGGATTGTCGAAGACTCATCGATCCGCCGATCCCGTCAAGTTATTTTGGAAATTGTGTCATTGGTTATATCAAAATGCGGTTAAAGGCGGAGACGTTTATGGGTGAAGAAGGGTTTTTGGCTGCTGCGGGATCGGTTAGTGATTTGGTTGAAGAATTGGACGAGAGTGTGGTGTGGAAGATCCCAGATTTTGCAGCGTTTGCGACTCTTCCACCAGGTATACAGCTTGTTTCTGTTGCCGGGTCGACCCGATTTGGAGAATACGGGTTCGATTTTGGGTGGGGCAGGCCTGATAAAGTGGTGGTTGTGTCGATCGATAAAGGTGAAGCGTTTTCTTTGGTGGAGAGTAAAGATGGAAATGGTGGTGTGGAAGTTGGCTTCTCCCTCAAGAAATATGAAATGGATGTTATTATTGAGTTGCTCGGTAATGGATTAAAAAAGTAAATCACTTTTCTTCTTCTTTTCATGAATAAGATAATATAGAAGAAATCAAATTGATTATGTGTTGTTTTATGGATAATGAGAATTTGTAGCTTCCTACTTTCACTAAAAAAACTCAAACCTAAAAATCTGAGATGTTTGGTTTTTTTTATAAAAGTTATAGTTACAACAAGCCAATAACATATTGATCCGTTACGGAAAAAGAAGAAACTGAACCAAACCAATCCAAATGATAAAATACCCGAATGAATTTTAGATTCTTAGATATAAAAAACATAACCCAAATCCGAATAAAACCAAAAACTGAATGGATAACTGAAATACCCAAAATACAATTATATAGCCAAAAAATATTAATTGCATTTAGAGTTAATATAACCTAATTACCCAAAATTACAATAATAAATTCTTAAACATTGTTAGACTGAACTAATAAGAATACATAAAATAACCAAAATATCTGAAAACTTGTAGTTATATTTGTGAAAATTTAACCATTTTTAGTATTTTTCCAATATTTAAGATACCCGAATCCGAATTAAAATTCTAAAATACCTAAACGGATTTTAGACTCCTAAAACTGAAATACCCAAAATCCAAAAAAACTGGTCCGAACCCGAACCAAAACATGAACGTCCAGGCCTAATCGGTTCGATGAAGTCCGGGAACTTTCGATAATGAGTCCGACAAAACCGATCGTAACCCAAATAAAACCCAACATACTAACACCATAGTTAGTAAGTCAGGTTAGATTTTATTTTTATTATGGTCGGTTTTCATCGAACTAATCGTCGGACGTTCTCGGACTTCATATATAGCCGGTGTATTGAAACCGACAAACTGTAAAAATTAGATAGTTATTGTGTTGCACACAAGAAATGAAGAAGCATATCACAATGTTATCTAGTTCTTAAATATTGAAACCGATAACTAATGTTAGTTTGTGTATCACCATGTAAATTCAATATTTTGTGTAGTTTTTAACACATTAAAATAGTTTAGATGTGTTGAGTATTAGTGATGAAGAACACAATAAATAAAGAAACATGAAATGGATAAATTGTTTTCACATCTACCGGCCAAATAGTATGTGAAGTGAATGGGATGCCATTTTTGAATTAACTTAAAATGTGTAACAACTCAAGATTGGGAGTTGTTGGAGTTGCAAAATGTGACTAACACATGTGAAACAAGAGTGAAAAATCAACTCTTCTCCATTAATAAAAAATTGTAGGAAATCAATTCACACTTAAAGAAGATGATCATGTGAATGACGTCTTTGTGCATGCTACACAAGGAGCTCTTGTGGGTATAAATAGATGTGCTTGGCAAGGGAGATAGAGCATCACAAATCATAAACAACAAGAACTAGAGAGAGAGAGAGAGAGAGAGAGAGAGAGAGAGAGAGAGAGAGA
>VBRH01001475.1:0-14855 GCA_014578085.1 Cardamine resedifolia
ACACATGTCATTTTTTTCTCCTTTTCCTTAATATATTTAATAATAATAATAATAATAATAATAATAATAATAATAATAATAACTTCTTTCACCTCCTACTCTTTTTTTTATAATCTCCCAATTTCATATAAAATTCAAAATATGTATATGAAATCTACTATACCCTTTTTGCAATTAATAAGGTATATATTACAAAAACATATATCTATATCATGAATTTAAAAATCAAAATATCCTAATTTTTGTTTAGATTTAAATATATTATATTAAAACCAAAATATTATTTCATCATTCAAAGTATAATATTAACATGAAATTATTTTATCACCAAATAATATGAACCATATAAAATATTATAATTTTTTTTTGTTTCTCTCTATTTTTTTCTTCACATAGAACTTAATCATTCACATCACCTTATTTTAGAATTTTTTTACTTAAGGAAGCTATGACACGCTGTCATGTGTCACTTCTCAAATTAACATATTTGTTTTCTCTTTAATATCATGAATTTAAAAATCAAAACATTCTAATTTTGGTTTAGATTTAAATATATTATATTAAAACCAAAATACTTATTTCATCATTCAAAGTATAATATTAACATGAAATTATTTTATCAACAAATAATATGAACCATATAAAATATTATGATTTTTTTTGTTTCTCTCTGTTTCACATAAAACTTAAGCATTCACATCACCTTATTTTAGAATTTTTTTACTTAAGAAGAAACTCTGACACGCTGTCATGTGTCACTTCTCAAATTAACATATTTGTCATCTCTTTAAATATCATGAATTTAAAAATTAAAACATCCTAATTTTTGTTTAAATTTAAATATATTATATCAAAACTAAAATATTTATTTCATCATTCAAAATAAAATATTAGCATGAAATTATTTTATCACAAAATAATATAAACTATATAAAATTATGATACTTTTTTCCGTATATATTTTTCCTCACATAAAACTTAATCATTCACATCACCTTATTTTAGAATTGTTTTACCATAAACCATATATATAAAAAAGGATTTCAAAGTACAGAAAAAACAAATCAAAAACAAATTAGTTCACATTGCCACTATTGAACATTTGATCTAAAATTAAATAAAATTTTAACTTCATTATAAATAAATAATAAGTAAAATTTCATGCATATGCTATCAAATTTAATTAGCTTGATTAGATTTTATCGAAAATGATTATAATTATTGTCTTCTAACTTCTTTTAAATGGTGACCAACATTCGTAACTCTTTTACTTAATTACATTGATGTTACATATGTAAACAATTATTACATATTAACTCTCTTAATCTATTTATTTTTAAAATGTAACATTAGCTCAATTCTCATACTATAAATACTCATTTCTCACCTTCTTCTATCATATTGTGTGAGTTGAAAAATCACTAGGACATAACCGTAATAATGGTAAGGGTTTGATTCTAAATTTTATTTTTATATTATATTGTTTTCAATTTTTATTTTGCCTCTAATGCTTTACATATATTTCTTTTATATTTATTCTGCATAATTTTATTTCTAATTCAAAATTATATATAAATTTTTTTTTGATGGCTACTAAAATAATTTGGAGATTATCAACTGAGCTTTAAAAGCCATCAGGTTTCAATATCCTCACAACAAGCAAAAAAAGGAAGTTTTGAGTATGACAAAAACACTTCTAATAGACGTTCTCATATATTTTCTTCAAATTATTATTGTAAAAATCACTAGATTGACTTTATGTTAATTTAATATTTTTATTAGATTGTTACAATTTACATGTTAATGAAAATTAGTAGAAGGTTACAGTAGTAAATGAAGAAAATAAGAGATAGAAAAAAAAAAGACAAGAGATGGATATAAATTCGCAAATATAGATAAATATTTATGGGTTTATGCATGAATTCTCTATAGATTTTTTTTACTTTTTTTTAACAAATACATCCAAAATTAGTTTACAATAAATTACTTTAACTAAAATTAAAATTTAAAGGCCAGTCAAATTAAAAGAACAGAGTAACCTTTTAACTTATAAAAGCCAACGAAACAAATTCAGAATTTAAAAATTTCAAATATCCAATGTTGGGATTCCTTTTTTTTTTTTTGTGAAAGCAAAATTGCAATATGCATGTCATTACATGCTAGTTAAAATTTTATTTTAAATTCAACAATAATTTACATCGCATAGATTTATAAATACAAAACAATATCCTACACAACTAAATGAATTTAGTCAGTTTTAAAACCAGCAAAAACATATATATATATATAGAGTATATTTTTAGTTTAATTTTCGAGAAGCATTTTTAAAAGCAATTTATAATTTATATTAGATAAATAAAATGTTAGAAAAAAATAATCTAAGAGAAGAAAATTAGAAAATAGTGAAAGTGTCATATCGTTTTTTCATGTTGTTCAAGGGAAAATATGGAAAGCTGAAGAAGAAAAGAGAAGGGGAGAAGATTTGGAGGAGAAGTGGGGGGAGGGGAGGGAAGGGAAGGGAAGGAAAGAGTAGGAGCTTTTGGATTTGAGATTTTGTGTTTATGTTTTTATTTTTGTTTATTTAAATATTTTAATGAGTGTTGCTAAATATGAGAGTGTAATGACTAATGAGTTTAATGATATATATATATATATATAAAAGTATTTTGTGGATATTCACAGTTTGAGATTTTGTGGTTTAATTTTTAAGCGTTTCTTTTAAATTTATGTTAGATTTATTGAGTTAGTTTGTTGTTTGATTTTGGTGTTTGATTTATTGTGGTGTTCTTGAGCTGAGAGTATCGTTGTTCTCCACATACATAGATATCTTGTGATTTTGAGTTATAGATTATTCATGCTTCCGGTTGATGATGAAATAATCATTTTTTTTTGGATATGTTTTTTCTTTTTAATATTTCTTATGCATTGATGTTGATTTCTATGCATTGGTATTGTATTTATATTATTAGTGTAAAATTAATGTTAATTTCTGTTTTTTTCATTGTATCATATTTAACTTTGATTTTAAAATATTTTGTGAAAATTCAAAGTTTGAGTTTATTTGATTTGATTTTTGAGAAGCATTTTAAAGCATTTTTTAATTTATATTAGATTCATTGTGTTGGATTTTTTATAGTATATGTATATATATATATATATTTTAAAAAATTAATTTATTTTTACTTTCTATAAACAATTAAATTTTGGTATGAAAAATATAAAACAATAAATTTAAAATAAAATAAAAGAAAAAAATATTTTAATATATATATTTACTTATAAAAAATTATATATTTCAATATATTTAATTCAAACTCATGCAAACATTCTCTAGTATATATATATACTATATTTATATATTTCTTTTTTTATTGGAAAACCTTTAATTTTACGATATGCAAAACAAAATTAAGATACAACAATCGATATCAAACTTGATGTATGGATAATGGTTTATACGTAAACAATAGTAATATACTCTTTCCTTAATTCTTTAATTGCTCGTAATATAATAATCTTATGCAATCAGAATCGCATAATACAACTACACTTTCTTCTGAATCGCATCATCTAAAATCATAAGCTATCAAACTTAGAATTGTGTTGCACTCTTAAACACACGAAAAAAAGAGAAGAGGGATTTATTGAATTTTATTTGTCCATTCTTACATGAAATGAGATGACATTGATCATAAATTATTATCCCCACTAGTTCAAGTACGCACCGTCAAGAGGAGAATAACAAATTAAGTGAGAATTAATTGTTAACTTAATTATGTTGTTACAGAATTTAATTAAAGAAGATATTTGTTGATTTAGTCAACAATATAAGTTAATGAATTTGAGAAAATAAGAATAGTCATTAGATGTTTAACTCATTTCTCAAATTCCAAATCCAGCCTATGTTTAGTTGGGTTTCTCTTCTAATTTTTAGTGTAATATTTAACCGTTAATCAAATTACCCATTTCGAATATTTATTTCTCATTCAAATAAATTACATTTTTTACATTTAAAAATATCATCATGTAGTGCTTATGTCTACGATTTTATTGTGTTCAAGATTTGATTACTTTGGTGAAAGTTTTACGATCAAAACTAATTTTATCAAAAACAAGTTCCAACCTTTCTTACATATAGCTATACTTGGTAAACATTTGTCAAAAATAAGTTTCAACCTTTATATTTATATATATTGATGAACATAAAGATTTTTGGGTGAGATAAAATCATATACTCCATCTGTTTCATTTTAATTGTATTTTTAGGTTTTTGCACACTATTTAAAAAATAAATAAATTACTTATTATAACCTTATTTTATATTGTTTATTTCAATATTTAACAACAAGAGAGAGATGCAATACTATTTAATACAAAGATAAAAAGTTAAAGTAATTAAAATTTTTATCTAGAAAAGTGAGAACATCACTTATTATGAAACATAACAAATTTCCTTACACTACAATTAAACTAAAACAGAGGGAATAAGCTTCAAGTTGAGTTTATAGATCATGCATATTAAATTAGAAATAAACTATGTGTGAGTACCGATACTTTTATGTGGGTAGTAATAGTGATGAATAAATAACTAAGAAAATATTGGTTTATGTACAAGATTGTTAATGTGCAAGATGGGCCTAATAGAAAAAAAAAATAATAAAAGTTGGGAGGGTTTTAACAATCCTACAATATTGGAAGAAAATAATATTTTTTAGCTGATGATCGTCTTTATTTATTTTAATATATTAAATTTATTTCCCCATTTAAATAAAAAATTTAATAGAAATTCAACTATTAAAAGCTAAATTTATTTTCTTTTATAAAGGATAAAATTTTAAACGTCACGTCAGCATATCTCGTATATCCTATGGTATTAGATGGCACGTCGTGAACAGATTTCACAACTTCGTCAACATAAATTTGTTAAAAAATCAATTTGCCACAAAAATCCAAATAAAAAAAAGCTGTTCGACTAAATTAAATTGCTATTATTAAATTTTAATATGGAAACAAACTTAACGGGATCCACAAACACTCTACAGTCTACATACCGTTCGCTGCCGTCTAGATACAAAACCAACGGCTCCGATGACGTTTCCGCATCTTAAACAAGATGCACCGTCATGCATGTAATCCGTCCTCAGTATCCCTCTCGCACGATCTTTTAATTTCCCTCTTCGGAATTTTATACCAAAAAAAAAACAATATATTTTTTTCCCGTTTTATGTTTGAGAAATCAATCTATCAAGCATTTATTGATTTTATTTCCAGCTTAAAAATCTATTCATAAATTTTGAAACGGTGAATTTCACAGAGAGAGAATCTTGAAACTATCAAACATTTGAAATCTATGCTTTAAGCTCAGCTCAGCTAAATTTTCTTCTCTTTTGCTCAGATTTTTATTCTGCGCATATTTTTAGCAGTGAGTTTTCTGGTTTGTCTTTGATCGTTGAGACTCTGTTTGGTTTCCGAGAAAATCTGCATAATTTTCCCGGAAAATTGAACATCGCGTTGGGAAATTTCTCGCTCTATAGTGACGAAATGCCAAGCATTAGAGCTCCAGCTGCGAAGAAGACCACTACACTCACGGTTAGCTCTCCTTCATCCCTTAAGAATTTTTCCAGTTTAATCCTTATGAATTTCTTCACCGGTTTAAGTCTTCGTGTTTTCCGGTAGGTCGCTGTGAAATGTAGACCGTTAATGGAGAAAGAACGTGGCAGAGACATTGTTCGAGTGAATAACTCTAAGGTCTGTTCAGAATTTTTTTAAAATTTCTCACAGTTTCTGATTTTCCAATTGGAAATTTTCGCCCTAATTTTGTTTTCGATCTCAGGAGGTGCTTGTGTTAGACCCTGACTTATCGAAAGACTACCTTGACCGAATTCAGAATCGGACTAAAGAGAAGAAATATTGTTTTGATCATGCATTTGGCCCTGAGAGCACCAACAAGGTTCGTCTCTCTGGAAATTTTTGATTCCTAGGATCTTTAGTTTTTGTTTATGCCGTTGAGAAAGATTAGCTTTATAGTTTGTATGTGACTGAACTTGTGTGATATTTTGACTTGTGGTTTAAGGTTTGTGTGTGTTTGGATGTAGAGAGTTATGAATCTTAAACATGTATTGGTTTTCAGAATGTGTATAGGAGTATGTCTTCTGTGATCTCTGGAGTTGTTCATGGACTCAATGCTACAGTGTTTGCCTATGGTTCCACTGGAAGGTATGCAATTATGTAAATGATCTTCAATATTATGTGGCATTTCTTCGATCCGCAAATGCTACAAGAAAATTCATGAACTGGCTTGATGAGAGCATCCCAGGAAAAGTGATGCATTATGGCCTCTTTTTTGTTATCTGACTCAATGATGCAATTTTGTTTAGCGGCAAAACATATACAATGGTTGGAACTCGAAGTGATCCTGGATTGATGGTTCTCAGTCTGAATACCATATTTGATATGATCAAGAGTGACAAGAGCTCAGATGAGTTTGAAGTGACTTGCTCATATCTTGAAGTCTACAATGAAGTAAGGCTCAGTCTGATAAATGGTTATTGTTTTTTTTTTGTTGTGTGGTGTTCTTTCCCATTATGAGTATAACTCTTTCTCTCATAATAATTTACCTCGTCTGCAACCCAGGTTATATACGATCTGCTTGAAAAGTCATCCGGTCATTTGGAGCTCAGAGAGGATCCAGAGCAGGGGATAGTAGTTGCAGGCCTGCGATCAATCAAGGTCCATATACTTTTCTTTCTTTCTAGATGCCATAAGACCATTCCTTAATGAACTGTAAATGCAGAGATCACGTTTAAGTACCCCTTGTAGTATGGTTTAGAATTTGGATTAAGAGCTCTTTCTCTGCCTTCCAGTTTGTATACGTAATTATTTCTTTTAGAATCTCTGCTGATGAAGAGGAAAACCAGACTTCTATCTCCTATTAGCTTTTCCAATACTTTGAGGGAATCTATTTCATTTGCTTCATTGAAACTTTTCACCTTTTCGTCATTCGTATCTTGGGGCCGTAAGTCAAAAAGTTTCTTTTGTAGGTCTATTCTGCTGATCGGATTCTTGAACTGCTGAACTTAGGGAACAGTAGACGAAAAACTGAGAGCACGGAGATGAATGGAACGTCATCAAGGTGAGCGATGCTACCTCCCGAATAAGATGTTGATGTTGGAAGCTTGTCTCTTCTTAATCACTAGATCTCACAACATAATGGTTTTCCTTTATTGTTATGGAAGCATTCTTGATTTTTTCTTGAAAATGAACTCGTGGTGGCCCATTACTTATATGAATTTCACTGTCAATTACCAGATCCCACGCAGTTCTGGAGATTGCAGTAAAAAGAAGGCAAAAGAATCAAAATCAAGTCATGAGAGGGAAACTCGCCCTTGTAGATCTTGCTGGAAGTGAAAGAGCAGCTGAGACGAACAATGGAGGTCAAAAACTGAGGGATGGAGCTAATATAAATCGCTCACTCCTTGCACTAGCAAATTGCATAAACGCTTTGGGGAAACAACACAAAAAGGGTCTTGCTTATGTCCCATACAGAAACAGGTATGTGTGGATATATATGATCTTTCTTGTAAAATGGTAATCTTTTTTGGCTGACAGACATGTGTAATTTCAGCAAACTTACGCGGATTCTTAAAGATGGTCTGAGTGGGAACTCCCAGACAGTGATGGTTGCAACTATATCACCTGCAGATAGTCAGTATCATCATACTGTGAACACATTGAAATATGCTGACCGAGCAAAAGAGATTAAGACACACATTCAGGTGACAATAATTTTCCTCTGAATAATTCTCGTCCACAAGAATGTTGATTGGTCCAGAAGTACTTACTACTCACTTTCATGCATTTTAGAAAAATATTGGTACCATCGACACTCATATGTCAGACTACCAACGAATGATCGACAATCTTCAAGTAAGTTAATTACTTCATCTACTTCTGTTACATATGGAATGTCGTAGCATTGTTACAAACTGAATGTAGTTGCAGTACATAACTCGGAGTTTTGGTTTCATAGAGTGAGGTTTCTCAGCTGAAGAAACAACTAGCAGAAAAAGAATCACAGCTGAGTATCAAACCTTTTGTAAGAGGTGTTGAACGTGAACTTTCATGGTTGGATGGTTTAAGCCACCAGATCAGTGAAAATGTTCAGGACCGTATAAACTTACAGAAGGCATTATTTGAGCTTGAGGAAACTAATCTCAGAAATCGCACTGAACTTCAGCATCTCGATGATGCAATTGCAAAACAGGTTAGGTGATAAAGCTTCTTCAAATCCAAGGGTCATTATATTGCATTACTGTAACCTATTATCTGTTTTATAGGCGACAGAGAAAGAAGTAGTCGAAGCTCTAAGTAGCAGACGACAAGTAATACTTGATAATATCCGCGACAATGATGAAGCCGGTGTTAACTACCAGAGAGTAAACCTTTTTCTTTATCATATATTTCAACGCCGCTCTTAATCATTGTCATTGCTTATCATACTTGTACCTTTGCTTTTACAGGACATTGAAGAAAATGAAAAACATCGCTGCGAACTACAGGATATGCTCAATGAAGCAATAAATAACAACGGAAACAAAACTTATCTGCATATTCTCAATCAGTATAAGCTCCTGGTGAGTAGAATAAATAAAGCAAGGTCCCATTATCTTGACCCTGAGGTTCTTACATTACTGATTCACATTTGTTGTTGTTTTTAATAAATTTAGGGCATGGGTAATACGGAACTACAGTTTGAAATGGCAATGAGGGACCAAATCATTTACAACCAAAGGGAAGCCCAGAGAAACCTATGGAATTTGCTCATGGGTTTAGGAGTTGAAGAGAAACAAGTGTTCGACCTTGCTGCAAAACAAGGAATCACAATCGAAGACTGGAGTATGCCGTCGTATCCAGGCCTTCCTTACAGGAAACAGCCACCGAGTTTCATACCTGCAAACATGCCTTTCATGGGCCACTCATACTCTCAATCCTCCTGCACTTTCCAGAGCTATCAAGACTCTTCTTCTAAAGGACAACAATGGAATCCTACTCCTACTTTATGCAGAGAGGAACATCACAGCTCTTACTACTTCACGGGACACCAGCCACCTGCATTTGCAAATCTTAGGAAAAGCCACGATGGTTGGGTTGGTGGTGGCAGAACAGCATCACGGATCGACACAGGAAGCAATCATCGCCGAGTCTCATATCCACAAACTGTAAACAGTTCTTCTCCACAGATTGTGCATTTGGGTCCCACCTTTTATCAGCCTCCTCAAAGGGTACGTATCAAAATACTCCATTTCTTCTTCCATTTTTTGTAGTTAGATCGAACCCACATGATGATACGTTTAGTCTCAATCTCACTTGTTTGGTTGCTAGTGAAAACAACACTCTCTACGTGCTGATTACAAAATCTTATTCACCAGGAAATGTTGGTCAACACAGCGAGTCCTTATGGTAGCCCGCGAGCTGTAATCACTACCCCGACCGTGCAACCTCTCTATGGAAGTCCTCGAGCGGCCTCCGTGAGAAACAGTTCATACAACATCCCACGCGCTTCCACTGCAGTATCATCATCCAATGGTGCAAGAAATCAACAACGAGTGAACGGAACAAGCCCGCTTTCAGGAACCAAAGGCGTCAAGAACTCGTCGTACGGACATACCAGCCATACAAAGTTGTACAGAGGAGGCACTAAAGGTCAAAACAAAACTCAGCGCCAACACCAATGACAGTTTGACACACACAAAGGGTTAGATTTTTCAAGTCGGTTTCTGAGGCCCAGTTTTTTTTGAAACGCCTCACTTTCACACGAGTCGTTTTTTTTTTTGGGTTTGTACATGTACAGCACTTTCCACGGTATTGATTTCTTTCTGATTTGATTGATGTGTGTATATATATATATATGGAAAAAAGTTATTAAGAAGAGAAAAACCAATTTTTCCGTTCTGACAAAAAAAAATGCATACTGAATAAAAATCTTCAGCTTTATGTTTACCAGACCATATTAGTTTCGACAACGATAAAAACAAAATACATATAAAACGCCGTCGTTTTTATTCTAAATTGAATATGTCTTAATTGAGTCAAAAGCGAAACCCTTAACTCTCCGCCATCAGCACGCGCCGGAATCCCTTCTCCGGCGTCGCCTAGACTTCCGTACGTCTCTCGTCGTCTCCTTGAAAAATCGAACTCTGAATTGTTATTTCTCTTTGGTTCCCAAAAGTCTGCTGTTTGGTTGTTGTGATTAGTCTATGTCGTTTGGATTGTCGAAGCTCCTTCTGTTTGAATTTCCGTTTGAAAAAATCGATAGTTTCTCTGTTAATTACTTCTTCCTCGAATTAAGAAAGAGATATATATATATATATATATACACACACTTGGGCATGCAAATTCTTTTTTAGCGAATCAATCCAACTGTTGTCTCTGAATTTTTCTGCTGGTTTTAGCTTGAAACGATGTTTACATGTCTTCTTTTTAGAATGAAAGACAAAAAGATGGAAGCTACAATTGAACAGAAGCAGAAAATTTACGAGATTTTCAAAGATTTTATGACAAGGTAAATTTTGTTTTGCTTTGATTCTCTTCTTACATGTATTGTGCTTTCAAATACCTTTCTATTTAGTCCCTCTGAAATCCTCGAAATCTTGGTTATTGCAATTGATAAAAGAATCACAAAGCTTGAGGATTTAGGGAATGCTGCAAACACCTCTCTTCTACGGTTTCAGCAAGGACTCGGTACATTTGCTTTGTATTATTATCTACAATGTTAAATTTTTCAATCTTTCTGTGATATTGTTTCTTATGAAATACTTAACTATTTCAAGGTTTGCTTCAACGCCCTCCAATGGTCACTTCTTCCAAGTTGATCGAGAACATTATTAAAAAAAATGAAACAAGACGGCTTAAATCATATATAGAAGCTGGATGTATTAACATTCATGATGCTGCACAAAGCACAAGAGCTTGTAAGTTACTGATCAACTCTTTTGATTCAAGTCTCGAAGTTATGTGAACTTTCATGTTTTTAGGAACTTTCTTCTTACACTTTGCTCTGTTTTTTTTTCGTATTGGAATAAGAAGTGCATACATCCCTATCAGCACTTTCTGACCACATAATCAAAGGTAATGTCTTACTATTTATCACCATATTGCAATGAGTGTCTGTTTCATGTCATTACTTTTTATATTTTTCTGTTTCTATAAGCAGTCATTCCTTATTAATAAATCTTTAAAATGTTGAAATTGCAGCTCAAAGCTTGTTAATTGAGCTCGAGTGTCTCTCTGATGAGGCAGCTCTTGTAATTGAGTCTGCCACACAGCTAAATAAAGTCTCAAGTGATGGATCGCCACAAGTAACGTGTGATGAGGTGAGATGAACAAAATTTGTTCTCGAGTATCTCAGAAAATGGTTTTAGAGAAGAGTGATGTAAGTTTGGATGTTTTCTGTTTTAGGAGAACGAGACTGTACATTTCCCTCAAGAACATGAAGTTACAGAGTATGCTGGAGTTATTGCAGTAGTTTACAGTATGGTGAAGCAGAACTATGCGATGCAGGTGCGCAATTTTGAACCTTGTCTTCATGTTTTGATCTTTAAAACCTCAAAACTTACTGAAGAAAAAATAGATATTGTTTTGCAGGAAAAGATTGTGAGATCGCTTAGTTTGAAGTCATCATCTAATGAACTAGAGACTTACAGTCTTATGTGGTCATTGCGCCCGTTTGTAGAAGATGAGATTATGAACATAGCATGGAAATTGATCTACTAAAAACTCTTTTTCATCCAATTTTGTTTGATTGATTAATCACTCATTGGCAACAACAATATTCGTTTATATCATAAGGACTCAAATGTTTGATGTCGGTTTAGTATATCGGTTTATATTAAGCCATTACATTACACAAGCAATTGTAAAGGGCCTAACTTGGCCCATAAGCTGATCAAGGCTCAGAAAACAAAACAACAGTTTTTTTGCGCAGATCTAGCGGCAGCGTCGACTTTTATTCGTGGCTGCGTTTGACGTTGCCACGAAGAAGACGAAGATGGATTACCAGAACAAGCTCGTTCTAGCTCCCATGGTTCGTGTGGTAAGTTCAAAAGCGTGAAACTGGTTCCTCGTTGTTTGTCTGTTGTTCTCGCTTAGCTCTTTGCGGCTTATTCCGGGAGGTGGTTTGTTGTTAGGGAACGCTATCTTTCAGGATGTTGGCGGCGGAGTACGGTGCCGATATTACCTACGGCGAAGAGATTATCGATCATAAGCTTCTTAAATGTGAACGCCGAATTAATGGTAAAAATTTTGGTGTTAATAGTGAATTTTGAAATTGATTCATCATTTGGCTCTCAGATTCTGCTGTAGCTAGACTTGTGTGGTAGTATGTTGGCTTCATTGTACTTCAATCAGCTTAATGTGTTTATTCGTTTAGAACTAAGCAAAGATAAAATCGAACTATCTAGGTTTTGATATGGTGCCATATTGAGGTCTCACTTAAAGCTACTTGAAGTCTCCTTTGAAATTGGTATACTCTGCATATCTTATCGATTGATATGATATTTTCCTGTCTATCAATCAATATGGACTGTTCGTATGATAGTTAATTCAGCTCTAGAGCTAAACCTGTCATCAGTGCTTCGTGTTGGCATACGTTAATAGATTTCGCTAAAGAGAGACTTTAAAAAGATATATTTGTTGGTGTTCCCTTGCTTATCTTTATGGATCATATAGGCTGCTATTGTGGTTCTTCCTGATTCGTCGAATTCTTATTGTAGTTCTCCCTCTACAGTTGCTGCCAAGACTACTGAGTTTGTGGAGAAAGGAACAGAGAATGTTGTCTTTAGCACATGTGATGAAGAAAGAAATAGAGTTGTTTTTCAAATGGGAACTTCTGATGCTGTTAGGGCTCTTAAGGCTGCTGAGATTGTGTGAGTTTTAGTCATTCTCTTTCCCTACTGGAGTTGAAAAGAGGCAATATTTTATGTGTTATAAGAATTTTGAAAGTAACTTTTTTTTTGTTTCATCATTTAGGTGCAATGATGTTGCAACTGTTGATATTAATATGGGTTGCCCTAAGGCATTCTCTATTCAAGGAGGAATGGGTGCTGCTCTGTTAAGTAAACCCGAGCTAATTCAAGATGTATGGCTTGGCTCTGTGATTTCTTTTGCATATATATTTATATGTGTGTGTGTGTGTGTGTGTGTGTGTGTGTTTGTTTCGATTTTTACTCATGTGGTATCTTCTCCATCACAGATTTTGGCAACACTGAAGAGGAACTTAAATGTTCCGGTGACTTGCAAGATTCGTCTATTAAAATCACCAGCAGATACTGTTGAATTGGCGAGGAGAATTGAGAAACTTGGTGTACCAGCCCTTGCTGTACATGGGAGGTAATATACACCATTCTTAGTTGGTTCTCATTTCTTTCAGCTTTATAAAAGTTGGTACCTGATTTCTCCTTGCATAAAATTTAGGAAAATTGCAGATAGGCCAAGAGATCCTGCTAAATGGAATGAGATAGCAGATGTGGTCGCAGCAATATCCATTCCCGTTATTGCAAATGGCGATGTTTTAGAATACGATGATTTTGCTCGCATTAAAACTGCAACAGGTACATATGATAGACATATTGAATTCAGATTCATGAGATTAGCAACTATAATGGATTCACCTCTGAGCTATATAATAACCCTTTGATGTTGTTTTTTTGTTTGTTTGTTCTTTGTAAAGGCGCTGCATCTGTGATGGTTGCAAGAGGAGCTATGTGGAATGCTTCAATTTTCTCTCCAAAAGGAAGATCACTCTGGGAAGATGTGAAAAAGGAATACCTTAGAAAGGTAAAAAAATAAAAGAAAACCCTTTTAAGAATACAAGATAAAATTCCATATTCACAATTTCGGGGTCATTGTGTCGCAGAGTATTTTGTGGAAGAACGATGTGAAGAGCACGAAATATACGATAAAGGAGATGATAGCACATCATTCTTGTCTTGAATTACGTGAAGGGAAGTCTATCAACAAAGCAGAGACTGTGGAAGATCTAGCGTAAGTTAACCTCTTACTTAATCTTGCTTTGTACTAATAACACAAAATCTTACTTAACCTTGATTCTTATTAAAGAATGAATCTGATATAACCTAGCCAAAACTGTAATCCATCGGGAATTTAAGGACTAAAAGTGGCTCGAGTCTCAAGACCAATTTGGTTCAGTTTCAAGTCTAATGTTGTTTGTTGGGTGTGGATATTTCAGGCGGCTTTACGGGTTGGAAGATTACTATTGGGCAGTAAAGAACATTCGTCCACCGACACATGACTTTGCAATATGATTTGTGATGAAAATGCCAACACTTTCAGTGTAATCTCTTTTCAATTTTCCCATTTATTTTTACTCAATTTAGTAAAATACTTAAACTAGCCGATTGGTTAAAACAAAAGTGTAGAATTTTATTTAGTGTAGAAACCAGATTATAATTTTATTCTTTGATTAGAGAATTCGAAATTCACAAAACAATTGGCAAATCCAGATTAACTGTTTTCCACTAAATTTGCAAAGGTGGTCTGCACTTTGTTAACCAGATGGTCTCCGTAGACAACTCTTTTGACAACTTGAGATGTTTCTTTTAATGGATACTTCTCTTTGAAAATATCCAATGGCTCCACCTTCGCATCGAAGTTAGTCTGTTTCAACAATATACTAATCAAAAACCATAACTCTAAATCCAATTGAATAATAAAGCTGGCAAGAATGTTACAAGTTTTTGCTACCTCGTAAAAGAATGCGACGCATACTCGGTATCGAGGAGAGTTATTGATCACTCTATGAAGTGTTGATTCGTAAACTCCGTTTGTAAGTATCTGCA
>VBRH01001475.1:22685-38704 GCA_014578085.1 Cardamine resedifolia
TTTTTTTTTTTTTTTTTTCTTCTCAAGTAGAAGTTAGATTTACAAAGTATAAAAAGTTAAGTTTTTTTTGCAAATTTCCCTAAGTTAAATAGCCATAATCAAACCAAAAAAAAACATCAAAAATAGCCACACACCTTATTGGGCCTAAGCCCATCTCAGAACTTATATGCTAGTTCTAGGCCTTTTAGGCTTTGTGGAACAAAATGGAGCTCAGTTTAACCTCTTTCGTTACCGACGTTCCGATTTGATCTGAGATAGTTCTTATCTTCACCGTCGTCTCCTCTGTGGCCGCAAGCCTTAGCCGCATCGACGAATTCTCATCTGCTCTCACACTCACTGGTAATTTAGTTCTAAATCGAAGATCTGTTCCTTTTTCTTAGTTTATATTTGGTTTTGTGTTGTGATTGGTTTCGTTTAGGGTTTCGATTTGAATCTGAACCTCTTCTCTTCGATTTAGGGTTTATAGAGCAAGATTTTAACGATGTACAACGGAATAGGGTTACAGACAGCAAGAGGATCAGGAACTAATGGTTACGTTCAAACGAATAAGTTTTTTGTGAGGCCTAGGAATGGTGGTAAACCTGTTAATGGTGGAAGAGGGTTTGAGGATGATCAAGGTACTGCTGGTTTATCTAAGAAACCTAATAAAGATATCCTTGAGCATGACCGTAAGCGTCAGATTCATCTTAAGCTTGCTATTCTTGAGGATAAGCTTGCTGATCAGGGTTATTCTGATGCTGAGATTGCTCAGAAGCTTGATGAAGCTAGAGTGAGTCTTGAAGCTGCTTCTGCTTCTGAAGAGAGTGATGCCCTTGGTGACTCGAAGATCTCTGATACTCAAACTCATCAGGTTGCTGCTAGGAAAGAGAAGCAGATGGAAGCTTTTAGGGCTGCGCTTGGTTTGCCTGATCAACAGGTTGCTGAAGAGGGTTTGATTGATGATGAGCCAGTGGGGGAGGCTTATGAAGGTAGACTGAAAGAGAGGCGGGAACATTCTTTTTTGGATAGAGATAGTGGGAGGAAGAGAGATGAGGATGTAGATGAGAAAGATGGTAAGGTTAAGGAAAGTAAGAAGCAGCGTGGTGATGATGATGTGGATGAAGTGAAGCGTCATAAGAAAAAGGAGAGCAGGAAGAGAAGACATGGTGATTCGTCTGATGAGTCTGATGAACCTGGCCGTGACCGCAGAAGGCGCTCTAAGAAGAAGGCTAAGGGGCGTAAACAAGAAAGTGAAAGTGACTCTAGCAGCTCGGATTCTGAATCGGACTCTGACAGTGACAGTGACAGTGACGATGGAAAGAAGAGAAGAAGGAAGGCTACAAAGAAACGCAGTAGAAGCAAAAGAAGCGTGTCTTCTGAATCTGAAGATAGCGATGACAGCAAGAAACTTAGGAAGTCACACAAAAAGAGTCGACCCTCCAACCGATCTGGTTCTAAAGAAGTAAGGGACAAACGTGATGAACAAAAACAAGCTGAACGAAAGAGGCATGATTCTGATGTTAGCGAGCCTGAGTCTGAGGATAATAAACAACCACTGCACAAGAAAGAAGAAGGTGGAGGACGGAAGCAGAAAAGAGATGAGGAAGACATGGAGTCCAATCGTACGAGGGACAGGTATAGAGATGATTCTGGTGGCAAGAAAGCTGCAAGAGACTCTGATGACAGTGAGGCTGAGTATGAGAACAAGAAGCAACTGCGCAGTAAAGTAGAAGTTTACAGTGGAGGAATAAGCCAGAAAAGAGATGAGGAAGAGGCTGTTTCCAAGCATGGCAAGGACAATTATAGAAGTGATTCTCGCGGCAAGAAAGTTGCAAGTGACTCTGATGACAGTGAGAGTGAGTATGAAAAGAAGAGACAGCTGAAAGATGTAGAAAACTACCAAAGAGGAAGAAAGCACAAAAGAGAGGAGGATGTAGATAACCATGGGAGGGACAGGTATAGAGGTGATGATGAGGATGGCTACAATAAGATGGATAGGTACAGAGGACGAGACATCGAGGAAGAAGACAATGATAAAGGAGATGAAGACAGGGATAGATACAGATCGAGACGTGAAACTGTTAAGGATGATGAGGAAGACTATAAGCATAGGAGAGACAGGTACAGAGGCGATAAGGAGGACAGGTTTAGAGGTGATGCAAGACGAGCGACGGCTAAGGAAGATGAAGATGTTGAAAGAGTAAGCAGAGAACGTGAGTACTCAAACAAGGGTCGAAGTCGTTACGATGATGGCCGATCAAGTGGCAAGAGATCCTCCTATGTTGAAAGAGCTTGATGATTTTGTTTTCATCTGTGTGTCTTCTTAAGTTTCTCAAATGTTTGTGTTTTTATTGGTTTGTCACAACATTGTACTTGTTTTTGCTTGCAAACGATCTTTGAGACGTTTAATTAAGGTTACATGTTTGTCGCAACATAAAATCTTTGAGAAGTTAATTAAGGTTGCATGATTGTCCTAACAGAACGATCTTTAAGACCGTTAATTACGGTTACATGTTTATCACAACATAAATCATTCTTTTGCTCGGATTTGTGTTGGACCATGTTTGAATGGGTCGATGTGGTGAATTTGATAAATTGGTCAAAATTTCGAGTTAGTTATGACATTTAATGCATAATCTAAATTAAGCTTTTTGTTTTGGTAATGAAATCGTATCTAAGGACTAAGGATATATTGTTTGCAAGTTAATAAAATCTTTGACGAAATAGTTAAATTGATGATTTTCGTTTTTCTTCTAAATAATCTGAAATGAGAGAGCGCGGGACGAGAGAACTGGGAAAATAAAAAGAGAGAAAAAAAATAAATAAAAACAAAATTCGGTGCGAAGAACGGGAAGACGAAGGAGTTGAAGACGACGGAGAAGCTAAGCTCTGTTGATGCTCTCTACTTTGCTAAGCTTTTCTATCAGCTTGTTCTCGTAGAATCTCAGGCACTTTCTCTGCTTCGGTCTTTCCCTCTCTTTTTTTTTCTCCATTTGTTGTAATTCTTCGGTAATTATCATCACTGTTCCTTTTTCGATCTGGGTTTCGACCTGAATCGTTTAACCTAGATTCGAGTTCATCTCATAAAGTTCGCATTTTCAATTGGGGATTTTCTTGAATCGTTTTAACCTATAAAATGTCTTGTTCTGTTTCAAATTTCGCTTAATCGGAATCAAATGAGGTTAATAATGTTGCTGTGCTCTCTGTTTTTCTAGGGTTTTCGATTGTGACACAATGAGTAGACCTAACACTCGAAACAAAAAAAGACAAAGAACATCAGACGCTGTTGATTCTTCTTCTCAAATTCTCCGGTACCAACAAACAAAAACCTAGCTTTTTTCTCAGTTCTTGCATTTTTTTTTTCTTTTTTGTTGACAAATTTGCTTTATTGCAGGAAAATTCACGAGGTTAATGATGTGACTGATGATGACATTAATCAACTCTTCATGATTTGGAAACCTGTTTGTCAAGGTTGTCGTGTTAACACTCGTGACAATCCCAACTGCTATTGTGGGTTGGTTCCTCCGGTTAATGGAAGCCGTAAATCTGGTTTATGGCAGAAAACGTCTGAAATTATTCAGTCACTTGGTCCAGATCCGTCCTTGGATCTTCGTGCTTCTGACTCTACACCGGCCGGTCTGACCAATTTGGGTGCTACATGCTATGCTAACAGTATACTTCAGTGTCTTTACATGAATACTGCTTTCCGGGAAGGAGTTTTTTCTGTTGAGGTTGATGTCTTGAAACAGTATCCAGTCTTGGATCAGATTGCTCGGCTTTTTGCACAGTTGCATGTTAGCAAAAAGTCTTTTGTTGATTCGGATGCTTTTGTGAAGACGCTGGAGTTGGATAACGGGGTTCAGCAGGATACCCATGAGTTCTTGACATTGCTTCTGTCCTTGCTTGAGCGCTGCTTAACCCATTCTGGAAATCGCAAAGCCAAAACAATAGTGCAAGATCTCTTCCGTGGTAGTGTCTCGCATGTGACAACGTAAGATTGAGCTTATTTTTCATTTAACAAGGTCTTATTTCGTTTTAAGCGAAAATAGTATCTACATCTGAGTTAGTTAGTTAAGTGAAAATGTGATGAAACATCAAGACAAGAGAACATATCTTCTTTTTGGTGTCTTTGTCATCCGTTTATTTGTTTCATTTCATTGTCTTGTAGGTGTTCAAAATGTGGGATGGATTCCGAAGCTTCTTCAAAGGTGGAGGCTTTTTATGCCCTTGAGTTGAATATCAAGGGCCTCAAAACTTTGGATGCTAGTTTGAATGATTACCTTAGCTTGGAGCAGCTCGATGGGGATAATCAATATTTTTGTGGAAGTTGCAATGCTAGAGTAGATGCCACACGCTGCATTAAGCTGCGTACCCTACCTCCGGTTATCACTTTTCAGCTCAAACGATGTGTTTTCCTTCCTAAGGTGGTTTCCTCAATCTTAATATGCCACATGAATCAATTGTGATGAGAAGTTATCTCCATGTTTTGACTAGTCATTTCTTGTGATTTGCATCATAATTCAATCATTTTCCTGTGTAGCTTTCTTCAGCATCTTAATTCAATCATTTGTATGTCTTTGTGTGATACAAGTGCTGAGGGATTTTTCTTGAACTGGTTGAGTTATCGATTTTTTACTCATGGTCATTGTCATACCTTTGCTTTTTTGCTTCTCCTGCTATAAACTTGCATGTTTTTATGCTTAAACCTAATCATCATTTTCGTCCTATTTAATCTTAGATAAGACCTTGTTTCAGTTGAATTAACTTTTTCTTTTCTGTTTGGCTGGATCATGTCAACAGACTACAGCGAAGAAGAAAATTACTTCCTCGTTTTCTTTTCCTCAAGTGCTGGATATGGGATCAAGATTGGCCGAGTCATCTCAAAACGAGTTGACATACGATCTCTCTGCTGTGTTAATCCACAAAGGAAGCGCTGTGAATAGTGGACATTATGTTGCTCACATAAAAGATGAAAAGACTGGCTTATGGTGGGAATTTGATGATGAAACTGTGTTAGAACTGGGTAAACGTCCATTCAATGAAGCTTCCTCCTCTTCAACTCCAAAATCCGATAGTAATGGTACGGCTAATAGTGGGAATGCCACAGATATTCAATCAGGCTCTTCAGACTGTAGGTCTTCTACTAAGTCAGAGGTTTTCACATCCAGTGATGCGTATATGCTGATATATAGTCTTAGATGCGGTAAACAGGAAAATCAGGAAGGACAAAGAGAAAATCCTATTGATATAACTAAAGAAGAAGTTGATAGTGTTCAACAGCTTGAAGGTGGACATCTGCCGTTGCATCTTTATGAATGGATCAATAACATGAATGCATTATATCTTGAGAGTTGCAAGCAATTTGATTTAAGAAAGGAAAGAGAATTGAATGTTTTGACTGAAAGGAGGCAAGAAGTACGGACAATACTTTCAGGAGCTGCTGTTCAGTCACTGGAAGAACAATATTTTTGGATCTCCACAGATTGGCTCCGTCTATGGGCCGATACCACTTTGCCTCCGTAAGTAAAGCTCCTCATACATGCATTTGTTGTTATTCTCTTTATACCTGTGCCAACTGCACTGCTTTCAATATACGATACATTTAAATCTGCAACAAAATATCACGTCTTTCAAATGGATCATCTATTGTTTATGTGAATATGATGGCTGACTTTTGTACCCCACATCAAACTTCTAGCTATTGTTTTCCCTTTGAAAGTTTGTATTTGATTTCAGTTTTCATTTATAACTGGTAGTGATAAATATGATTTTCTATTTAACAAATCAGATCATACGCTTTCAAGTCTTCTTGATTATATGTGTTCTTGTATGATGTAGCGCTTTGGACAACACCCCTTTACTGTGTTCCCATGGGAAAGTTCTTGCCTCAAAAGTTAACTGCATGAAGCGAATATCTGAAATTGCATGGGCCCAGTTAGAATCAAAGGTATGCAATATACTCTGTGTGGCTCATGGTTAGTTCCTTTCCTTTTTCAGGACAGAAACTTTTCTTGTTTTCAAGTTTTGCATCATTAACCATTTGCCAGACAAATCCGTAGTTTCTAGATTCCAGTGAACAGACATCTGTTTTGTTTTTTTCCACTCTTATCTCAACACATTTCTGATGCTATGTTATTATTGCTGATACAATCATTTTCTCTTACTTCTAGTTCAATGGTGGACCAAAGTTAGGGAAAGAAGACTACTGTAGGGACTGCCTTATGGATGGTGCTCGCATGGTTGTCTCTTCTGACAGTTATAGGGATCGAAGAACATTCATGAAAAGCATAGCAAGTGATGTTCTTTCGGGAAAGTGTGAGGACGGAATGTATTTTATCTCTAGAGTATGGTATGTATTCAAGTGTCCTGTAACCTGTAGGTTTCTGATAACACCTTTTTGCTTATTTTTGCGTGTTGACAGCTTGATGCATATGCAGATGCGCCTTCATTACTATTATTTTATGGGGTGTTTCTACAGTTAGCTGCTTCTATAATAGACGCCATTGGGACTCACGCTTACCTATTACACTGAATCTAGGTTATATAAATCTAGCTCCTTCTAAAGTGTAAAAGCATGTTTCCAGGTTGCAGCAATGGATAAAAAGGAAAAACCTTGATGCTCCCAGTGAAGCAGATGCGGGGCCCACAAATGCAATTATGTGCAGTCATGGAGGGCTGATGCCAGAACAAGCGCCAGGGGCCAAAAGAGTTATAGTTCCAGAAAATTTCTGGTCATTCCTTGTTGAAGATGCTCTAAAAGTGATGCCAGAAGATACTTCTGGTTCTACTTGTTTCCCTTTGGACTCCAGCCAATGTTGTCTTTGCACAGAGGAACTCTCTGAGGTTGCATGCCTCGAGGATTCACTAAGGTTAACAATAATTAGTTATTATTTCTGTTGGTTTTTATGTTCTTAAGTAATTTCTTACTTCTATCTGATGCAACAGAACATTAAAGGTCAAGCAGCGCCAAAATCACGAGAAGTTAGCCACGGGAAAGGGTGTAGTATTAACGCCACAAAGCCAATATTTCCTGTTGCCTTCTCAGTGGCTAGTGCAATGGAGAAGCTATATTAACATGACTGGAAAAAATAGTTCTTCCGCACCAGAGCCTGAACTTCTTGATGGAGTCATTAATACTCTCAAATGCAAGAAGGTAAGATCCATTGTTCAGCAGTGAGTGGGTTTCCAATATACTAGCAGTTGTATATTGTGGGATAAAGCTCTATATGGAGAAGTTCTTAGTCTAAATCAGTCTAAAGCAGTTTCTCTGATCGCTTTCTCTGTTTCATCTCATACACCTATTTTGATATGTGTTAGTAAACGCGGGTGAATATAACCTGTTGTATATTAGTAAGTCTTATTTCATTTTCCCACCATCAAATTTAAGCATAAAACTAATGGTTTGTTCCTATGGTTGTTTGTTTCAGCACACACGACTCCTTGAGAGGCTCCCTGAAGTTGTTTGCAGACGCGGCTCATATTTTCAGAAAAATCCATCTGTAAGTGCATCATATACCGTGAGATGATTCTTATTCTATTTTGCAACTATTTGAAACAATAAAGCCAATGTCGGAATGGGAACTGATAAGTGCTCATCACAAACACAGGAGAACCTTCCACTAACACTTGTCACGTGAGCATAACTAACTTGTTTCTGTATAAGTAAGGGTAGTATAAATAAGAGGTTAATCAAGTGCGGAGAGGTGTCCAAGTGTTTTGGGACTGGTTTTAGGGTTTGGGATGTGAACTGGTTACTGGTTCTGATAGTTTGGTTCTGTAAGTGCATAAATTTCATCACGTGAGCATAACTAACTTGTTCTGATAGTTTGGTTCTATAGTGTGATTGTCGTTTCAGTGAGTAAAATAAAAGGAATCATGTTCTGAATTTAACAAATTGGTGTTGTGATTGTCGATTCAGTTTACATCCTCTCTCGGGGTTCCGAGCTGTTTTTAGCGTCAAACACAGACATGAGATGGGGAACTCTAACTTTTATCTAATCTCTAGTTTTCTTGCACCTTATTTCTAGACCGACAAGCTGACAATCATCCCTGAGCATGATTGGAAACATTTCTGCGAGGAGTGGGGAGGAACCATGGCGAATGGAATATCTGCTCTTATTGAGGGTGGCAACAATACAGATCAAAGTTCATCTCAAGACGTCATTGATCTTGAGAAGGATTCTTCTCCTGATGATAATATGGACATTGATGCTCAACAGCTTATTCTCAGGACATCCCCAGAGGTATTTTCATTATTGTGTTTCAATACATGTAGCAGCTATGTTTATCTTGAGCCTTTCATTTTATCAACATCTTGAGCTTGTGATAATATATTGAATGGCAATGTCAGCCTAGCTTTTCACATGGGTCCAGAAGTGAGTTCAGATGCATTATGGGATACTGTTTGTTCTTAAAAATAGATGTGATCATTTGCATTTTACATTGATTATCGTATGACTTCCATGAATAGAGTCACATTTAACAGGATCTTATATTTTCGCTAGATTTGTGAGGAATGCATAGGAGAGAGAGAAAGCTGTGAGTTGATGCAGAAACTTAGTTACTCTGAGGAAGATGTATTTGTCCATCTTGTGCGTGGAAAGGAAGCTCCCAAAGCAATGTTAGAGGCATCTGACTCCAGCTTTGACGTGGATCGGCGTACCTCAAAGCGATCTCGGAGAACAAACTATGGAAACATGACAAGTCTGAAAGTGTCAGCGACAACGACCGTGTACCAATTAAAGATGATGATATGGGAATTACTTGGGGTAAGGTTCCTTTTTAGACGAGCTTGTTTTAGTTTCAGTAGATTACTTGCTGATATACAATGACATGGGGATTTAATAATATGCAGGTGATGAAGGAAAACCAGGAACTTCACAAAGGCACAACACCGATTGATCAGGAATCTGCAACCCTTGCAGACATGAACATATTCCCTGGCGACAGGCTTTGGGTTAGAGATTCCGAGATACATGAACACCGCGATATTGCTGGTAACCAAATTTACCTTTATTTTACTGTCTGGTTAACGAGATATCCCTTAAAAAAAAAAAAAATCATCTTGATGTTTCAACAGATGAGTTGTGTGATAAGAAAACGGGGGCTCAAGATATCGAAGCAGGGTTTCGAGGGACGCTATTGACTGGAGATATCTCTTCTGAAGCCTCCTAGAAATTGTATTTTGAGATCAAAGTGTAAAAACAGAATGCATGAGATTGGACAATCTAGAGGAGGTAAAAAATCTCATAAGAGCTAACGTTCTCAAAACTATAATCTCTTCTTATCTGCGTCTTATGCTTTTGTGTTTCTCAGTAGTTGTGCAGGAGACGGACGAAACATTTTTTGGGTCAGTTTTTTTGTGAAGGGCAAGCAAGGCTTTGGAGCTTTATTTTGTGTGTATAAACAAACGCAAAGATTTGGGGAAAAGCTTGCACATGCTGAATTTGTGTAGATTCAATGTGGGTGGATATTTGAAGCTGAGCTTTTGTGTGTGTGTTTTGGTGTACCCTTGACCTAAATGGGGCATTGCGTTTTAAACTCTTGTCTCTCTCGTTGAAGGCATTGGTCTTAAGAACCCTTTTTGTGCTGCTCCTCACTGTGACTTTATGGCCAAATATATAATATATATGATCGAACTTAGACGTTACTGCTTTTGTTCAATAGATTTTTAGATTGTTATCACAAAAATAGGAACTATGCATTTGGTCTCTATCAATATGGCTCATTACTTGGTTTCACAAACCTAACAAAACAAAACAAAATCAAATTTGGACATGTCTTAAGTTAAATCGAGTGTTTGCAGGTGAGCTCGATTTGCAACATTTTTGTATTTCTCAGGAGGTCCGGATGAAAAAAAAAAAAAACAATATGATCAATCTACAACAGCAAAGAAAAACCAGCAATAAATTTCACTATTTTACAATGAAAAGGTTGAAAATTTATTATTCATTATGTACGTATTCAAAGGTAAGTTCTTTTACAGAAACTAAAACGTGATTGCTCTTTGGCATTATTATACAAACGAGTCAAGTATTCGTCATCAAAACCTATATTTACAATCATCCATATCCGATAACTACTAGTATCTTGATTGCTCTTTGGTTTGGGTCAGTGGACACGAGTTGCTCCAGATCCACTCTTGGATTTGGCGAGAAGCAAGTCTTTGAGCTGCTTGTAGTTTCTCAGCTCCTCTAGCGCATCTGATGTGCTTCGAGCTATCGAAAATTCAGATTCTGTACCCGACACTGACACTGACACTGATCCTTCTCTCTGAACCCCAGACATTGACGCCATGTAAGTGCTTGAGTCTTGTCTTAATGGCGGTGCTGTCTTCAGCATGTGAACCAGAACTCCAACCGCTGCATCCTGTGACTTTCTCCCTATAGGTAGCGACTGCGATATAGAGCTTGAAGTTTTCCTCCGGTCAAGACTTTGGCTGCACCGGAAAAATATTTGCAAAATCTATGTCATTATATTACCAAAGACTAGAAATCTCAAGTGAAATTCACAGCTAAAAGACAATAAAGAGAAAGGCCAAGGCTTAGACTTTAGGGTGTCTATGTCAACAAATTCACATGACACAAAACAGCCAACATTTTAGTATTTTCTTGATAACATTTGTCATTGATCAGCACTCTGTGTAAAGAATTCAGAAAACTATTCCAAATATATTTATCCTTCGAATGATTTAAGTTTAGGTAATGGGATAAAGCTAACTACCTGTACTGAAGGCCTGACTCTTCAACATCATCGAAATCAAAAGGGCATGAACAATCAGGGTCATCCAAGTCGTCTTGGGAAGATAATCTACTGGGGCTTCTAGAAAACCCGAATCTTGGTGAGCCACTTGAAGACAGAAGTCCTGAGAACCGGCCTGAATCGTATTTGCTGTCCTTTGAGAGCTGATGAGTAGATTAAAACAAAAGAGCAAAGTATCAGATGAGGCAATACAAAAAGATTGTGATCTTGTTCTTTGCATTAAGCAAAACACATAAAAAGTAAGAAGGATAACCTTCTGGGCAGGGTACTGGTTCATTAGTCCGGAAGGAGACTCTCCGCTTCTCGAACTCTTGTACAACGCAATCCCAGGAAAAGAGTCCTGCGATGAAGGGGACCGTCTTGTGCTTTTGGGGGAAAAAGGAGGGAGTGGATTCCTACTTGGCTCAGAAAAGTTAGATGAAACGTATCTATTGAATGTGGCTGAAGAAGGAATGGTCACTGGAGCAGTCCCTGGTCTCACATTAATCTGTGGACTGTTACTACCTGAAATGTATCTTGGAGTAGAGGGAGAACCCGAAGGCGAAAAAGGAGGCGAAAGCTGGTGATTGTCACCAAAAGCATCTGTACGCGACCAGTGGAAATCATGTATCCCAGGTGAAAATTGATGTGAATGAGCAGGCGCAAAAGATTGGTTTGGTGTTGCAAATTGAGCTGGAGGTCTGTGAAAGCCGCTGGTCCAGCTATGCGGACGTTCAGCAGATGAACCAGTCAATGGAGGCCGACCAGCTCTAACTGGAAAAGATGTGCCTTCAACACTTTTCCCTGGAGAAGGAAAAAACCTCATAGGATCCGTTGCAGGACTTCCAACATAATCAGTTATAATTCTTGGAGGCAATGTGATGTGAGCACCAAGATTGAAATCAGATAAGTCAGAACGGTAAGTAACCGAGGCAGAAAGACGACCAGGAGGCACTTCAACTGGCGCAAAACGAAACTCTTTCATAGTTTCCGTCACAGGACCAGAGAATATATCACTGAAAGAAGAAACCTTGTAAATCAGGTCATAACCAGAAGAGGCAAGAGACGAACTCAGCTGCCTAGAGACACGATACGCAGGTAGAAAACGAGTCTGCGAATAAAGAGACCGCAATAGAATGATAGATTTCTTGTAAACCTTCTGATAACGCGTAGAAGAATCAGAACTCTGAGGAGACATAATCAATGGATTCTCATATTGAACAACCCAACGCTCAATCACAGTCTCAGATGATCTAACAATGGAATTGCCATGATGATGGTCATCATCATCATCCAAATTATCAACACTTGAAATCGGATGAACAAGAATGATATCAATAATCATAGAATCCAAAATATTCCTATGCCAGGAATGCAATTTCTCTAACGCAGCAGGACGATCTCCCATCACAAGATTAAACCATTTATCACTTTTTCTAACGTTAAGACCTGAGAAACGCTCACGAGTACGACCACGAGATTGCAACGAAGGGATTCTAGAATTAAGAACGATGTGTAATGCCTTTGGGAAGAAATGAGAAACTATCTGCTCTAATCTTCCTGTATCCGACGAAGGTAAATTTTCTGGAAAATCCATGTTTCACACAAATCTCCCAAAATCGAGTTTCTACACAAATCCCTAAACGGATAATTTCAAATCGAGAGGTGATTTAGGATAATAGAGATCACAAATCGTTGTTTTGAAGAAGGATCTAGAAACTAAACAGATCTTATGGAGAATGGGAAGGAAAAAATCGAATGCGAGTGTAAGCAGAAACTGAAGGTTAAGAGGATCAATAGATGAAGAAACTGAAGAACAAATTCGATAGCTAGGGTTACCGTGAGAAAGATAGAGAGAAGCTTATTTGAAGATCTAAGACGTCAACGATGGCGTGAATGTGCTTTACACGCAGATTAGGATGATGATGATGATGATCAACATAAAAAAGTGTTTTAGAGCTGGAAGAAAACACACACGATTTGAGAATTACTGGAAAATTATAATATTATACTAATTTACGGGAAAATAAACTATAGAAAAATATTAAAATTTAGATTCTAGTTTCGTGAAGGACTAGAGAAGCTGTCAACCAATGAGGACTAGCCACGTTTTCATTCTCGTCAGTTGAAATTTTTGTTTTCCTGGTTTTACCCTTATCTTTTGTTCTTAATTACAAGAAAACAATAGGCTCTTATATACAGTGAACCTGAATCTCACGCGCTTTTTCTGGTAGAGACGGTGAAGTATACGCGCCTAGTCTGAGACTGTTAATTTATGGGCTTAATGTTTAACACATCAGGCCCAACGTTTCTGGACAATCAGAACAAATTTAATTCAGTGATCCCGTAAATATATATACTCACTCATCTATATTTAGCAAAATTCCCCAAATGAATAAATGGTCAATAATTTGGAAAAAAATTATGTTAAAAGAAACACTATACTGATTTGGTTTCAGACGTCACCCTATGTGAAGCCCTACTTAATAATGTAATCAAATCAAATAGAGACCACATACACATACATCACACCAACATAATTTTCTTCAACATATTCGACACGTCGACGGGCTAGATTTTAAGAGAATTAAATTGAATTTGTGTAAACCACGGCACTATCATTATTGTTTGTTGTTATATATGTTTGCAGAATTAACCTTATCATTAATTATATTTTTCTATTAAAAGTTATGGATCTAAATCCATACATCTCCTAAGACCACAATCATAACATGTAATATAGTTTCGTTCCAAAAGTAACTTAAACTTCTGACTACTGGATTCAAAAAATGATCAACTAAATCTTCTGCTGATATTTGGTAGTAATTATCCCTTTACCAATTTATAATCGCATAAACAACAGTTTATTTACTACTTTGACTGATTATCCATATAGATAAAGTGAAAATTTTATAATCATTTTTTGTACAACTTTTTCATCGAATAAATATTTAATTTGAAATCTAACTTGAGTAGAAAATTAATAATAATATATTTTTCGTATACAAATATATATTGAACATTCTTAAAACATAAAAAAAAAATTTGGGTGGCCTATATATGTTCTTAAATTTTTTAATTTGTTTATTATTTTCCAAAATAATGATATACATAAGCCATGAGAATGTTTAAGTTTTAAGTAAAGGAGCAAATATTGACCCAAATAAAAGGGAGAAGAAAATAATATCAAGAACAGATACATTGAACCTGGACATGCTGAAGCTAACACACAAACGCCTATTAAAGGACATCATCAAACCCTAACACTCTACAGAGAAAACAAAGTAAAATCCTTTACACACATATAAACTGCAATTAGATTAATTAATGGCTAACGGAGGACGCTATGTAACGGTGACGGCGGAAGAGATGGAAGAACTAAAGAGGAGGAACAAAGACCTCGAGAGAGAAGTGGATGAGATGAAGACGGAAATGATTCAGTTGTGGCGGCGGACGGTGGTGGCAGAGGAGGCCGAAGAGAGACTCTGCTCGCAGCTGGCGGAGCTGGAAGTTGAGTCTCTAGATCAGGCGCGTGACTATCACTCTCGCATGCTTTTCCTTATGGACCAAATCTCGCGTCTCTCTTCTTCTTCTGTTGTCTCCTCGTCGTAGGATTATGTATCTATCGTTGTGTATGTGTACAGATACGTTTGGTATATATGTATATAGATCGATGTATATATATCATCGGTTTTCAACATAAAGGGAATGTAATAGCAAATCCTTAAAAAAAAAAAAAAAACATAAATTGAATGTTGACATCCATTTCTAATGAATAACTTAACTATTCCTGATAATTGCACAATTTGTTGTTGCGTTGGGAACCAAAGAACATTGTGGAGTAATATTAAAGTTTAGTACAGAAGTAATAATATAGTTCTTAGAGCATCTCCAAAAGCAACTTCAAATCCTCAAATTTGAAGTTTTTTGTCTTCCAAAAGCAACTTCAAAACCTCAAATTTGAGGTTTCATGTTTTTTTTTTACATTTTAGTATTTTTAATTATCTATTTTATTATTAATCTTACTAACTTATTTGTTTATCATTTTAGTCCTTAAATTTTTTTTATAAATTTAGTTTTCACATATTAAATTATTAAATAAACATCTTAAACTGAAAATAAAAATGTTAATATAGAAAATATTACATAACATTCAAAGCAAATTTTACACAACAATATTATTCGTAGATAATATAAAATAAATAATTTGGATAATATAAAAACAATAATATAAAATTAATTTGGATAGATTGAATAAGATTTTATTTCTCTATTTTTAATGTAATTTTATTGTTATAATTTAATGTTTTATTAATAAATAATGTTTGTAATAATTTTAATGTATGTTTTATTGTTATTTATAAAAGTTTTAAGATTTTAGTGAATTATTATAAATCGTAAGGATTATAATGTAAAATTAGAAATGTTTAAAGTTATATTTGAGGTTTTGCCTACATGTCTTTTTTGAGATGCTCTTAGAAGACCTAAAGTTTATAGTACTAGTTTAACCGGTATAGATAATCATTAAGGCCAATCTTAACTATAAAAATAATTTTATGGACAAACATCATAGATTGAGAGGAGAAGAACACCGGAATTTTAATTCCAGAGAATCCTATATAAATATGAATTGAAATTGAGTGTATGTTCATGGATCTGTATATTTTTTTGTTCCCAATCATTCCAATAATTTATTATTTACTATAAGTCTATAACTAAGTGCAATGTTTCAAGAAGTCCATATGGATTGAGAAGAGATCAGCCCGCTCTACACATTGATTTGATTGGCTACCTCTAAATGTGAAGGAAGGTTTAAGTCCTCATCCCCTTGTTGTCCCTAAGGTCCTTTTTGTGAAAATATGTAATCTCGGCCATTATTGAGGATCTTCAATAGCTTGAATAAATATTCTAGAAGCACTTTAATTTAAAGCAAACATCGTCAGACTCGAAATTGTCAAGGAAAAACATACCCATAGGAGGTTGCTTCTGTATAAATTAAGTATCTCAAGGAAATGACTGAATCATGTTTTTTTAAAGGTAGATTACTCTCATTGAAGTTTTCCACAAGTTTAGGGAATTTCCGTGGTCAATGTGAATATGGGAACCGTAGGAAGACTTACATGAAACCAGAGGAGAGAAGGGTTCTATCATTTTCCATGGAACCATAATAATAGTTTTTTTATGGAACGTGACATGAAATTGTATAAGGTTTTCCATTGGTTGAGGGTCATTTTCTATTTTCTATTTTCATTTTACTAATCAAATTCATTATTAATATATATATATATATATATATATAT
>VBRH01001476.1:7766-20708 GCA_014578085.1 Cardamine resedifolia
ATTGATTGTCAAACAAATTGAAACCTTTCCTCCTCCTGATGTGGCTTATAACATAGGGAACCACATTAAACATAATGACAATACCTGATTGAGAAGAGAAAAAGCACTTCGAACAGGATAATGATCGTCCATGAATCCCACCGCGCAAAGACCATTTCTATTGTAAGCGTGAACCTTGTACTCTACATCAGAACAAAATACAAACCCTAATTACCCCAAAAATCGAGGACAAGAACAAAAAGCTGGAATCGCGAGAAATTAAAGCCAGGGCATATTCCAGAAAGATCTAAAACCGGAAGATGTGCACATCATAATCATAAAAGTTGAGAAATCGAAAAGGCGAATAAAAAGAGCGAAGGGGATTTGCATAGATCCGATTAGAAACAAGCGATCTAGAGATAGAAGGAGAATAAGAAACCTTCGTGCTGGACGGACTGGCGCTGGGAAGGAGGGGTTCGGCTGGCGACAGTGCGACCGACAAAGACGACGAACTCCTTGACGCTAGATCGCTGGAAATAGCCAAAGTGAGAGACGTCGGAAGCGTTGGCGAGGATAACGGGATCAGAAGCTTCGGGAGCGCACTTGAGAACGAGCAAGGCGGTGATCTTCATAGCTGAGGTAGATCTAAGGTTGCGTGAGAAGGAAGCGAGGAGGAGGAGAAGGAGGAGAAGAGGCGTTGGACCTAGAAACTCAGTCGGGTGGTAAATAAGTTTTGAGGTGTCGAGACGAAGACGACATCTCATAATATTTCAATATATACCCTCTTTTATTCGCTATCCATTATTTTACTTAACCTTGATAACAACAAATCATATTATACGTTAAAATAATAAAATAAAAACATCGGTTCAATTTGGTTTGGATGTGGTAAAAAGATTCGGCTCGGTTTAGAGTAATATTATTAGTCCTAAATTGAACCGAAATTAACGAATTTTGGTTACAATGAATTCGTTTTTAATAATTGTAGGCATATTTTGGTGAAGTTCGGTCAATTAAGAATATTGGAATTTCGGTACAAGCAAAGAAAAGTGGAATAATTTGAAATGTAGGCATAAACTGTAACCGACTGGAAAACCAAAGAATATTATAATTTTAGTTGATCGGTTATTTGAATCAACCGAATTGGCTGATTCCGTTTGTTCTGAGTACCCAACTTATAAAGATATACATATGAAAAATGTATATGCAGTAGTCCAAAGTCGAAAAGATTTAAATTTTTAAAACTGAGGGGTGATACATAAATTTGTGCAAAAGATGAATAGAAAAAAAGGAAAAGCGGTTAAGAAGGGAATGGAGGGGAAAAAGAGATAAAAATAGGGGAGTAGTAAATGGCCATAAATGAGATAAGAGCAAGTTACTTTTTTTTAACCATTAATTAACCTTGTTTGACCAATCTCCCCCCCGAAGGGAGATTCTTGTACCTTTTTTTCGCTTCTTTTCCTTTCTCAAACCCAGCAAGGAAAACAACAAGCAGAAGAAGGGGATTCATGTTCTTTTTTGGCTGTGAGATCTCTTCTTTCACTTTTCCTCTTAAAATGTTCACAATTATGTATTGTATATTATGTATCTGACTTTGCTTTTTCAATGGTGTACGTATACACACAAATGCAGGATCAATCAAATAGAGATGCTGAGGTTTTTCATTCTTTTCTCCTTTCTCATACACTCTTGTGTTGCCGCCCCCAAGACTCCTGCGCCTGCCACGAAATGGCTCACACTTAACGGTAAATATCCTTTTACATAACATGTGTTTTTTATTGTTTCTTGGTGGTATAATGTATGATCATCATGCCCATATTACATACCTGTCTTCTCTTATTTTGTATTTCAGGACAGGAGCCTACGGTTGTGGCTAGAGGTGGCTTCTCAGGTCTTTTCCCTGAGTCAAGCGCCCCTGCAAACGACATGGCTATTAGCACCAGCTCACCTGGCCTCACAATGTTGTGCAACCTTCAGATGACTAAGGACGGTGTGGGCCTTTGCTTGTCTGATATCAGGCTTGGCAATGCAACCACCATCTCCACGCTCTTCCCCAAAGCCCAGAAAAGCTACAAGGTCAACGGCCAGGACCTCAAGGGCTGGTTTGTCCTTGATTATGATGCCGACACCATCTTCTCCAACGTCTCTTGTATGTCTTCTTCGTTTTTTCATCTTTTCGATGCTCCCCACCACCACACCTTTTTCATGTTTTATTTTATTGAGCAGTGGTCCAGAACATCTTCTCTAGGCCCAGCATCTTCGACGGCCAAATGCCGGTTTCTGCGGTGGAGGACGTCCTTGGAACCAAGCCTCCCAAGTTCTGGTTGAGCGTTCAGGTTTCTCTTCTTTCTCTCTTTGAGAATATGATTTAAGCAACCTAGGAAGGGTTATTGTTGATTCATCAAAATAAAAATAAAACAATCTAAATGTGCAGTACGATAGTTTCTACATGGAACACAAGCTGAGCGCAGCCGAGTACCTGAGAAGCTTAAGATTCCGCGGAATTAGTGTCATTTCATCTCCAGAGATCGGTTTCTTGAAGAGCATCGGGATGGATGCAGGAAGGGCCAAGACAAAGCTCATATTCGAGTTTAAAGACCCCGAGGCAATTGAGCCAACCACCAACAAGAAGTACAGCGAGCTTCAGAAAAATCTTGCAGCAATCAAGGCCTTTGCTTCAGGCGTTCTTGTCCCCAAAGACTACATTTGGCCCATTGACTCGGCCAAGTACCTAAAACCCGCCACCACCTTTGTGGCTGATGCCCACAAAGCCGGTCTAGAGGTCTATGCTTCTGGCTTTGCCAACGACATGCGCACCAGCTTCAACTACAGCTACGATCCCTCTGCTGAGTATCTTCAGTTTGTGGACAACGGCAAATTCTCTGTTGATGGCATCATCACCGATTTCCCGCCAACAGCATCACAAGCCATCAGTACGATGACTTGCTATCTACGCTTCTCATATATATGTATCAGAGATTTGATTAATATGAAGAAGCTAACGCCCCACATGTCTGTGTACTTGCAGCTTGCTTTGCTCACCAAAAGGGCAATCTCCCCAAAACAGGGCCTGCGTTGGTTATAACTCACAATGGAGCAAGCGGTGACTATCCAGGCTGCACTGATCTGGCTTACCAGAAAGCAGTCGACGATGGAGCAGATGTCATTGATTGCTCTGTTCAGATGTCCAAAGACGGAATCGCTTTCTGCCATGATTCTGCAGACCTCACAGCAAGCACCACCGCCATGACTACTTTCATGTCCCGAGCCACCAGTGTTCCTGAGGTCCAGCCTAACAATGGCATTTTCTCCTTTGATCTCACCTGGGCCGAGATCCAGTCTTTGAAGCGTAAGAAACTGATTTCATTTCCAAAAATTTCTGAAACTATTCTCATTCTTAGCTAAATCATTGAGATTGGGGTGTCTTTGTTTCCAGCTCAAATCGAGAGCCCCTTCTTGACTTCATCGGGCTTCCAGAGAAATCCAGCAAACAAGAACGCCGGGAAGTTCACGACTCTTGATGACTTCCTTGAGTTTAGCAAAACAAAGGCTGTCACCGGAGTTCTGATCAACATCGAGGCAAGCCTTTTTTAACTCCCAACTGCTCCTTAATTTACTCAAGGCAGCTCCACTAACACCTTGTTTGTTGACAGAATGCTGCTTATTTAGCATCAAAGAAAGGCCTCGGAATCGTAGACGCAGTCAAGTCCGCTCTAACCAAATCCACACTCGACAAGCAATCAGCCAAGAAGGTTATGATTCAGTCAGATGACAGTTCAGTTCTGGCCGGTTTTGAAGCAGTCCCTCCGTTCACTAGAGTCTTGAGCATCGACAAAGAGATCGGAGATGCTCCAAAGCCATCAATCGAAGAAATCAAGAAGCACGCAGATGCTGTCAATCTCAAGAGAACTTCACTCGTCACTATTTCCCAAAGCTTTGCCACAGCTAAAACAAACGTGGTGGAGGAAATGCACAAAGCCAATATTTCTGTTTACGTCTCGGTGCTAAGGAACGAGTACATCTCCATAGCATTCGACTATTTCTCTGATCCTACTGTAGAACTTGCCACATTCATTGCAGGGAGTGGCGTTGATGGAGTCATAACAGAGTTCCCTGCCACAGCTACCAGATACTTAAGTAAGTTTAAACCTCTACAAGATCATGTGAAAGAACAATATACACATAACCAAGATAAGGCTGATAATTTATATTTGATAAAAATGCAGGGAGTCCATGCTCAGATTTGAACAAAGACCAGCCCTATGCCATCTTACCCGCAGAGGCTGGCGCTCTACTCTCTGTGGCAGCCAAGGAAGCACAGCCACCGGCTAGTGCTCCTAACCCGCCCCTTGATGCCAAAGACGTGATTGATCCGCCTTTGCCTCCGGTTGCAAACATGGCCTCCTCCAATGGAACTGGAGGAGCTCCACCAAATACGCCTCCTCGTTCAGGCACCGTTGCCACCGCTGCTAATCTCGGCCTTTCCTTGCTGGCAACGCTGGTCTTGGGACTCCTCTGTGCTGCCTAGTAAAGATTGATCACACCATATAACTTTATAGGTTGTAACATGTTCGCCCAGACACAATTTGAGCTATCTATGTTTCCACTCATGTTTAACCAAAATATGCAGCAAACAGTGATTTGTTGTTATAGATAAAAGCTCTAAAGAAACTTTCTTTGTTGTGATAGGAGTGTTTGATTTCCGTAGAGATTTTCAGTCTTGATAATCGCTTATATTCATTCTATTTACAGACCTTTTCCACCACGCAGTGACTACTTTTATAGTTGTTGCAAAACGGCAAATACAAATGATGAAGTCATCAAATCAAAGGCCGTTTACAAAACAATAACAAAATTACTAAAGTATAATACATTGCCGTTTCAAGTATTTTAAAAATATTCTCGCTCTCTCCCGAGGAGCTGAGTATGAGAACAAAACTAAAAGACCAATAATCTTTGACAAAAGTTACATCAACTACTACAATAGTATTCTCTCAGAGTCATCCTTATGAGTATTCCCTCCCCTATTCTTACACAACTTAGCTCCTTCGACACTCTCCCTAATCTCCTAGTTAATTTCCATTGAGCTTGATCCTCCATCGCATTACAATGCTCCGTCGGATGGGAGAATCTCATGTCATCCGGTTAAGCATCGGAAGCTACATGGATAATCAAAACTATCCCTCAATCCAGACGAAGAGAGACAGTTCCTCGCTTTTTATTATAATTCCAGTTTAGGAGTCTCAGCTACTCGTCCATCGTCTTTTCCTTGCTGGCCGCTCTGCTTTCACCTCTGAATTCACTGGGCCTTCAATTTTTGCAGAGGGCAGCGTCTCAGACTCCATTTTCTTTACTCCTGTGCTGTCTTTCTCCGTGGGCATTGGAAGCTTGAACCTTTCACTGCGTTTCTTGAGTTTCTCAACCGTGTCTAAATGCCGGTCTCCTGGTCCCTTTTCGCTTCCATCTTTGGTCTCTGCAAGGTCATGGCCACTTTTCTCTTCAGTTACATCCCGGTTCTTGCCAATAGAACCGTGAACAGGTTCGCTAAGTCGGCCATTAGTGCTTTTTTCCTTTTCTTGAAGTTTTGAGGGAATGGATAATGACTTGGCAGAGACAGCATCATCTCTCTCTTTGTGGCTTGCCCACCGCTCCAATTTTGTGCGTCCTTTCTTTGGATCTTGTAACTCATCACCAGAGGAACCATTTTCCTTGTGTCTTTTGGTGGCGTTAGGGTGCTGTGGGATGTCACTCCTGCAATTTCTTGCTTCGTTGGTTCCTTTTGAGCCCTGAAAGGCATGAAATAAACATTAGACCGTGAAGCAGATCAAAAGCGACCAAATCATGAGATATCCTAGGTAAGTTTGGCAACATAACAAAAAACTTTGAAAGGTATATTGCATTCGCGATAACTACACTAGGTTCAGTTTGCAAAACTTGGATGAGAATTAATCAAATAAACTCATAGGCTAATGGAGCATACTGTCACTTCGGAACTGCCATTTTGTTCCCCTTGCTTGCTCCTCAATGATTCTGTGCCCTCTCTCTGTTCTTTAATCTTTCGTCTAGAATCTTTATGTTTTCTGTCTTGCAACCGCTGGCCATCTGAAGTATCAATAAACTTGTCACTTTTAGCACCTGTCTTCTCCTGCCTTGGTTTTTTTTCGTTGTTAATAATGTCGTCTGTTCGTGCAGAGAAGTCTTCATGACCTCGATGATGGGAAGAACTTTCTTCACCAGGATATTCCCTTCTCTTTGTCTGTTTAGTATGCCTTGTTGTATCTTTGGTGAGATGTTCTTTGTCCAAAGCTTTATACTCATCTTTCATTCTTGATGATCGGTCTTCTGAAACTCTGTGTCCCCTTACAGCCACCTGCCTCTCTCTTCCTCGTGCTGATAAACCATCCTCATGAGTTAATTTCAATTTATCCAAATCCTCACGCTCTCTCAATCTCTCGTTTCCATCTCTCTGCATATGGAAATCATCTCTGTGCCTGAGAGAACTGTGGTCGTCAAAATCATCTCTGATTTTATGTTGAACATCTCTCTTTTGATGCTCCAACCTATCATCACGTTCTCGTTTCAGGCGGCTGATTGATTCTCTTTGACCATATGGGATTTCATTTTTTTCAGCGCGGCTTCTTCTCAAGTGTTCTTCATCCTTCCTCCTCTTGCTAACGTGATCATCCACTTCATAAGTATTTCTCATACCAACATCATCCAAATGCTTTCTGGAAGGGACATGTTCATCTTTGCTGCGTATTTCACTCTCTCGCATTTTACCCCTCTGCCTAGAGCCCAGATCATCTTCACGATCCCTTTTTCTAGACCCATCATCCCCACCTCTTCGACCGTATGGCTCATCCTCTTTCCTGCGCCAGACCCCGCCGTCAACATCTCGCTCTTTTCTTTTGTCAAACTCCTCGCGACTTGCAATTGAGTACATATAACTAGAATCAAGCTCCATATGGGGATTAAAGTTCTCCCTACCACCTTTGCTCACCGCTCTTGTTCTTTCCAATTCCTTCCCTCTGTCCTGATTTTTTCTGCTCTGATGCAGTACATTGTTATCCTGCTGTTTCCTATTGCTAGCTGGTCGAGCATAATGCTTATCTTGAATAATTTCCTCTTCTGCACCATCCTTCAATTGTTGATTATCCCTGTGACTTCCGGATCTTGCTTTACTGCTTTCACTACTTCTCTCTGTCTTTGATTCCCCTCCATCATCTTCTTGAGCTGCTGACTGAGGGACTGCAGAACTTATTTTATGCTCCTCCATCTCAGTATCTTGGTCAGCTTCAACTCCCATATCTTCAAGATCAACACTTGATGACCTTGTGCCTCTGTCTCCAACAGGAGACGATGAACGAAAACTCTGGCCACTATCCGTGCTTCTAGAGATCTCATCTTCTTGCTTTTTGAGAAGTCTTTTTCGTGGCTCATCCTGGGCAGGACTACGTTCAGCAGATTCCCTGTCTGGTCTCCTGCTGTTAACATAACTAGTCTCAACAGGGATATTTTCTCCAGGAAGGCTACTATCAGCTTGATCTGTGCCATTTTCACCCGAGGGTTCATCCTCATGCGAATCCTGACATACAATCTGGCAACAAACTCAACGTCAGTTAGTAGCAGTCAGTATACAGCATGCAAAGATGCCTCACCAGTAAAACCAAAATTAAGAGAGATTTGAGACATGTTCAACCTCAATGATAGCATCTAGATCCCGCATTCGAGGAGTACGTGTATCAATGGATGGCAGACGTTCACCAGAACCAGTTTCCACAGGTATTGGTCTTCCAGGGGGCTGAGAGAAAACAAATTCAAAAAATACTTTCAAGCTTAAAAATGAAAGAAAAATGTGCAGCCTTCTAGTTGTGATATACAATATAATGAACCACATATTGAAAATGCTACATTAAAATGAGACTAAAGGCAGGAGGATACATACTAGTGAAGGTCGAACCTGAGCTGGTACTTTAGCTGAATCACCTTGAGCAGTGTCTGGCTTCACTAAATTTGTAGAATCAATAGGAACACCCTGCGCGCCTGTTGCTGCAGCTAACTCTGGGGGCAGATCTGGATCATAACCCTATCATCGTACAAGGGAATGATTATGAATTCATTGTCACCCTTTTGTATCTGATGTAGACAAAATATTGTCCAAATGCAGACAAAATATTGTCCAAATGCGAAGAATAATTAGGCTAATAAGTGCCACAATATAAGTAAAGATTCACTTTACCTGATCTGTTCTACCACTTTCATAAACACGTATTCTGCTTTGCATAGTAGTCTCTATACGGTGTTGGTCCTGTATGAAATTGAAAGATGCTCCTCTTAGTACTCTTCATCTGCTGAAATAAGGATATAAATAACAGTTATCAATTACCAGCTGTTTGCAATAGTCTTTCCAGCCTTCCTCATTTAGTCCAAAGTTGAAGTAGTCAGTGATATCGACTGCTGGATATCTCCAGGGCTTTTCCTCGAAACTCTCTATGTCAACCTCAAATATAGTCCTAAAAAACACCAAGACTAGACATCAAATAAAAGAAACACATATTTATACTAATCAAAAACTTGTTCTTGCAATCAGACATCAGACGACATATAAGTAATAAATATTGATATTCATATATATAGACATGAGCCTTAGCTACTAAAATCTCCATAGTTCCTGAACAGATAAAATTTTACTTGTGAGAGGGAAGAGTAAATTCCAGTCCCCGCCCTGCTGTATTACTACCCCAAGACTGATGGAAGCCTTTCTGTGCAGCAGAAGCATTCCTCATTCCCAGATGACGCCAATCTCCTCTGCCACGACCAGCCATGGGACCAAGGTTGGCGGGTGGACGAACTTGACCTGATGAAGTCCCACCAGTAGATGCAGCACCTCCAGGCATGGGGGGTGCCCCCGGTCTTACATACTGCAAGAGAAAGATATGTATATGTCAAGTAGATCAATACCACCCTTATTTTGTCTCGGCGTCAAGACTTGTAACTTTGGTATGACTAATCCAAAAGACAAAATGAAATATTTAACGGGTTGTTAGCTTCATTAAGTTAGTTGGGTCCAAAGAGATTGTTATTCTTCTTACAGTCTTCTTCATCAATTGCTAACTGTAAGGAATTACAAAAACTCTTGAACAACGTAACTGGTGGTGGCATAGAGTGCGATATACAAGAGAGGAAAGTGATTGGATTATTATCTCCCTTTCACATTCTTAATTTTTATGACCAAACACCTGGCATTTGGTAAAAAAACAGAAGCAGCTAAGTAAAGAGACGGTGTGTCAAAATCTAGAAGCAGTCTCCAATTTATCTGATCAACACACTCTGCATTTGCATTCAAGTATAGGTACAAGTACAAAGAAGATATGCACTTAAAATTTATGAAAACAAAAACGGGGCCATGACAAGAACCCCAGCCACTAAGTAATCTGACCAGTGACAACAGTGTTGCATTGACACTGACCTTAAACTGAGGAAACGGATGATACCCATGACTGCTATGCCCAGCTTTGGGCGGCCCAGAAGCACCACCTGGTCCACTACCCTTCCCAGCTTCTCCTCCATCTTTGCCATCTCCTTCAACTCCTTGCAGACCATCTTCTCCCCACATATGATCTTCCACAGGTTGATTAGGGTCACCGTCGGCCACTATAACAAGTGGTTCTTCATCATCATCCTCGTCATCATCATCTTCGTTGTCTCCCATCCTTGATCTTCTATCAGCTCCGATCATGACGTTGCGGCTACTATCATTCAATACTATCTGCAAATCGTCTTCACTGTCGCTGTCCCAATCATCTCCTTCTCCTTGTCCTCCGTAGCCTCCATCGCCACCAACCTGCTCAATTGCTGTCGTAACTTGCGGAACACCTTGATCTGTAGCCAAATTAGGTAACGCTCCAGCTTCAGAAGCGGCAACGAAAAGACCAGGAATCGCAGGCGTCGAATCGGAATCGGGTTCTTCGATATCAAAGCTCATATCCTTGTCGTCGCCATCGCCAATTGCTTGCCGAGCCGCGTTCTGAGATAGAGTGGTTGATAATTTGGAGGCATCGATGTCCGAAAACCTAGATACGGAAGCTGAATTAGGTTCGGCTCCATCTTGATCTTGAGATCGGAGGTTGAGGTCGATTGAACGGTGAGGAAGAGGAAGCGGAGGCGGAAGAACACCGGGAGGTTGAAACGGCTGGAGGACGTCAGAATACAGATCTCCGAACTCATCGTCTTCATCCATTGGAGTGAGAGATTGGAAGAAGAAGAACGGCCGATTCGAAAGAAGCTCACGAGAAGAAAGAGACGGTGAAGCTAAGGGCTTCTTCTCAACTCTCGGCCCCTTTTTATCGTCGATAGGGCCTTATTTATACAGAATTTATTTTTTCTGCCCAAATTAAAACAAATTAAGATTTAAATGAAATTAAAACAAATTAAGATTTAAATGAAATTAAAATTAATAAATATAAAATAAACTCTTTTGTCCATTAATCAAACCATAAACAGCAGAAACTCAAGATTTTTATTACCGGAAAAGCGTAATTTTCCCGAGAAAACTAAGAGAGATTCTGTGTTATTTAGGGTTCTTGCCAGCCCCTTGCCACCTGAAAGTCGAAGAAGATGATCGGAGTCGGAAAAATGAAACAGTACTCCAACGTCCTTGACAAGCCTCTCAGCAAAGGCAAGCAAAGGCAAGACTGTCAGCTCCGTAGATCCACTTTTCTCTTCCATTTTCTGACCTTTGCTAAGAAATTCTCGTCTTAGAAAATTTGACACTTGAACTGAGTATGGAAATTGAGAACAGTCTTTTTCGATTTGGATCCGGATCTAAATAGCTGTGTGGGGAATGAAATTCGAATCTCTCGGCTTTTGATCTTCTTCTTTGATCTCTTTGTTGTGATCATTCGATTTCGAGCATCTGCTGAAAAGTTAGCTGTTTTAGAATTAGCATTTCAATTGTACTTGTTGTTGCAGGTGAGTTTGACCGCATTTGCTTTCTTATTCTCGGAGCTCGTTCAGTACAATCAAACCCAGGTTGACAATATTGCTGAACTTGAAAGAAGGTAAGCTGATTGGTTTCCGATATTTACATATGATTTTTATTTTCTTACTCTAAGTCATTCGCATTGGATCCCTCAACAATGCGTTTTCTTCTTGATAATGATGGCTATAAGACTAGAGGATGCTGGGTTTGCAGTTGGATCTCGAGTTCTAGAGCTTCTTTGCAACCAGGAGAAGGTAATTCCTGTTTTTTGCAATCTGATATTCTTACTTGTATGTGTTTCCTGAAAGAGATGGTTTCCTTTCTTGTAAGTTTTGGTTCATGGAAAAGTAATGCAGAGTTCTATCATAAGTCGCTTTGTGTTATGGATATATCGTCTCATTGTTTCAGGGAAATCGAAGAGAGACACGGTTACTGGGAATTCTGTCTTTCGTCCACAATACCGTGTGGAAGGTGTTGTTTGGAAAGGTGAGGGGTGATTTCAATTGAATTAGTTGTTGGGTATTTCAATGGACGTGCTTGTTTATGGATCCTAACTCTCCCTTGACGAACATGCCATAGGTTGCTGATTCACTTGAAAAAGGAACAGAACATGAAGATGAGTACATGATCAGTGAAAAGGAGCTGCTCGTGAACAGGTTTAGACTGCTCCACCTCTTTCCATAAACACTCGAGATAAAGGTGATTAGAACTGATGAAAATGGTAAAGTGTAGGTTCATTTCGATTCCAAAAGACATGGGAACATTCAACTGTGGGGCGTTTGTTGCTGGCATACTGAAGGTGAGTGCTCCCTTGGCATATTCATGAATAGGTTTTAGATATAATTGGTAGAGGAAGAGAAGAATAAGGCAGCCACCATTCTCTCTTATGCAGGGAGTTCTGGATAACGCAGGGTTTCCTGTTGTGGTAACGGCTCATTTTGTACCCATTGAAGGACAACAACGTCCCCGGACTACCATTTTGATCAAGTTTACTGATGAGGTTAATGCCTACTTCCCTCTCTTTTCGTCAACACCCTTTGGAAAGAAAAAAAACTTAATCTTGACAGTTGTTGTACCTTATTTACATCCATGCTGTACAGGTGCTTAAAAGAGAGGCACGGCTAAGCCAATGAGAACACTTTCTGTCACGAGTTGCCACGATCTGGGAACTATTGGCTTTATGTGAACTGCTTGTGCAAATCTGATGTCTGTTTTTGGATGATTTATATAACCGTTTGAATCGAGCTGCAAAGCCCTTGTCCGTGCATTGATGTAAACTACATACATACCCTCTTGTTACAATTGCAGCTGATGATACAATAGTTTCTTAGTTTTAGGCTTTTAGCCATTCAATGACCATGTTGGAAGAAAAGCAAAAAAATAGAAAAGAATCAAAGGGTTCAAGGCGGGAAGAGATCTTAGAAAAGAAAAAGAAAAAAAGACAGGACTAGATTTTTTGTTTCACGTAAGAAATGAAAGGTTCTGTTTAACAACGGGCCCGGTCTCAGAGGAAGTGGACTTATGCTTAAACGTGTTAGTTTATATTTCTAAACAGTTTTAGAAATTTGAGTGAAAATGGAGGTTGAATGTAGAAATTATTATGTTTTTACCAATTTGGAAACATTATATTATGTCAGTGGCGAAATTACAAAGTAAGTTGATATATCAAATATAATCAGAAAAGAGTACAGAGCAAATGAAGCAAGCAGGTAACAACATTGGTCGAACAAATCAGTTCCTGCCGAGAGGGAGTGACCTACAAGAGTAAGTCTCCCTGAAATCAGACTTCTTCTTGGATGAAGTAAAGAGAGAAGCATAGACTTCCTTAGTAGCATTAACCGGAACTTTATCCCCAGCTTTGAATTTCTTCACAATAGTGCCATAGCCATTGACATTTCCATCATCTATCTGTCTCTTTGCGACCTTTGCTCCTGAATCAGCCACCACAGCTACACCGTTCTTGCTCTTCTTTGAGACGCCTT